>PVJD01003965.1:0-149039 GCA_004026545.1 Mormoops blainvillei | reverse complement strand
GACTAGTTCAGTAATGTCATGTCATTAACTTTGTCCAAACTGATCAATACATGCAATGATAGTTTAATAAAAAGTTAAACAGAATATTTTTGAAGCATATCAAATTGATCCTGAAATTGATATAAGAAAATATATCCAAGAATAAAAAGAACAATTTAGGATATAAAAAACAAAGATACGACAGTTTTCTGATTCAGATGTCAAAGTATCTATTCATCTATGATAATGAAATGTATGTGTTATCACAGGAATAGACAAATTAGCAGAACATAAAATGAGATTTCAGAGAGTGCAGAAATAGGCAGATATACATAAGGATATTTCTTGCATTGTAAAACCTCACATATATGGCATAAAGATGGGTGGATTATTCAATAAGTGAGATCAGAATATTTGGGGGAATTTTAAACTATTTTCTTTTTTGGTGCTATTTACATGAATTCTAAAATTCAAAGATATTGTAAGGAAAGACTGAAAATAAGTTTATAGCCCTGGAATTGCTGAAAATATATCTCAGTTGATCTTAATGTAAATCTTTTGTCTTATGATGATCAGTGTCAACTGAGTTTCTAGAAACAGAAAGTAAATTTAGAGGCATTAGGCAATGACAATAAGAATGGTAAATTAGAAACAAAACAAATTAAAAATTTAATTAGCTAGTCTTGATTTCAAATGTGAATTAAATATTTTATAAGTTGATTTATTAATAAGATTTTTCTATCCATCATTTCCTTTTAATTTGATTAAAATGAAAACAAGACATGAATAACCTATAAAAAGTTTTCATGTTACAATCTAAATTTCTTATGTTCTTTTTATTGTTTTTGAATGAGTCAAAGCATTTCAGATTTAGAGGTTTTATTTGTGTTATTTCTTCTACTTTTCCTGAAGAGATTTATCTAAGGAGAGTAAAATAGAGAGATATATTTGAGTTAATTTGAATAATCTAATTTTCCGAAGTTGTGTTTTCATCATTTCTTATTAGGTATTGGTAGGAAAACACATTCAATGGTGAGAGACTGAGAAATTTGGGGTTAAATATAGTTTATGTGAATGTTAATGAACATTGTAACTTTATAAGAAGGGTATTGTTTTAATGTTTCTCAAATTTATATGATCACTGAAACTTGTTTTATAAAAAGCATTTTGTAGAACCTACTTAGGGAATGTGCAAATTATTGCTAATCATTGTTGTGTGTTTAACACTGTAAAATAATTACACTCTGCAAACACAATTTATAAAAACATAATGAACTCCAGGTATTAGATATCAAACAAATATGAATTATTTATTCTAGAATTAGAAAGGAGTTCAAATGTCACTTCTCTTTCTCTCACTTTCTTCTATAGATTTTTTATATTCATTTATTTTCATATACAAAATGAATCTTCTCAAGTGAATAACATGCATTTTTAGGTGGAAAAAATTAATGAAATCTACTCTTAGCAATGAAAAGCACTTCAGTTTATTAAATTAATGAACATTAACTTCAGCATTTCCAATTAACCTTCTGTATCCCCAAAGTCTTCTAGAGTCCCCCGTTGTCATCGTACATTAATCTTTCCCAGCTATGATTTCAATCGTGCTTTTGGTAATGTGCCATTCTTAGTGACAGTGATTAGTTAGAAAGGAGCATCTCATTAAGAGGTTGAATTCCAAAGTATCAACAGATATAACAGTCATCTGGCAGATCATCTGGCAAATATTCTTGCATCCATGGAAATAAAAATGCAGGCTCATCAATATTAAGAACTTCCTTCTATTCATTACATATCAAACTATACTTGCATAGATGGAACTACATCCTCCCCTATCTACTGCTTGAATAAAGTATCCATAAAATTAAAGTATAGAATAGCATCAATGTAGAGAATGAAAACTTAAACTAAGAATTTTTTGAAAGTAATTATGAGCCATTTGTCTCATGAATATCAAACCTGCACTAAAAATATAATAATAAAAATAATTATGAAACAATGCATGGAACCATAAAAACTTATTTAAAAGGAAAAAACTCATAAAATCTGTCATTTTTATTTTCATGCAGGAATGCTGTGTATTGACACCTAATTAACTTTTAAGCAGAAGTATACGATAACTAGTAAATCTGCTAATCAATAGAACATGGTTGATTAAGTATGATCATTATAATTCTTACCTCCTAAAAATACTCTTTGGAAATAGCAATGATTGTTTATATTTAATCCAGACTCTCATATTAAATGCAAAACTGATACAATTATTTTGTTTAATATACCTTCATTTTAAAACTTGAGCAAAGATGATCTTTTGGTTGTCTTCTAAGTAAGGGAATTCTATTGGCCAACTGTCCATTTTTTACAGAAATATAAAAAAATTTTTCAACTCTTTTGCATCTACGAAATCCACGTGGCTGGCTACAGTGGGAAATAGAAACTATTTTCCTGCCAGAAGCCTCCTAATTTAGATGTCCATAGCATAGCGAGAAGTTTTTATGCAGCTGTGAAATACTTAAGTGGCTTCCTAAAAGTACTTTAAGACCTGCCACTATAGCTAGCAAGACAGAAAATAATTATTGCTACAAATAGTTTTATTACAGAAAGTAAAAATGATGATTTTGCCTGTTTTCTTTCTTGTAAAAAGGTTACTTAGTTCTCACATTTATTACAAAAAATAAAAAAGCTGAAGGGCAGAGAAAATGCCCTTTACTTCTTAATTTTATGTTGAAGAAATATGTGCTCCATATTTATGAAAAATGAGCTTTTTATCAAGGGGTCTGTTTTAAGAATCTACAGCAATATATCTAAATAAAATTATCAGTGTTTTGTTCAGATTCACAGGGAAGATATATTACACGTATCAAAAAATATAAGTGGATAGGCAGTGTGTATGAATGTTGAACTTTCTAATGAATGTTTATTTCATCCTTAGTATTAAATACATATCTGAACAAGATGATATAGTCCATTTTCTATTTCCTATAAAAATAAAGATCTGAGTCATCAAATCAAAAATATAAATTACCTTCTAGATTTAGGCAAGCTGCACCCAAATATTCAAATAATCCATTTACAAAGTAGGTAGGGATATCTGCCTGTCTATAACCAATAAAAACAACAGAACCTGAGATTTTGTTGGAATATAAAATGGTTTACTTTCAAATTGTGTTACTATAAATAAGTTACTTAACTTCTAAGGTTAGTTGCCTTACCTGTAAAATGCAGTTCTGGCATGACCCATGAGAGTTCATGTTTCCTTTAAAGCATTTAGCATGATGCTTAGAGAGAAAATAGAGCAGTGTTTGAAAGCATTGCCTGGTTTGATTCCAGCTCTGCCAGTTATTAACTAATTGACTTAGGGTAAGTTGCTCACTGTGCATCAGTACGCTCATCTGTATAATGGTGATAATATTTGTACACATTATACAAGGTGAGAGCAAAAACTGAATGTTAAGTATGTAAAGGATTCTGAATTGGGGTTAGCACAATCCTAACAAAAATATGTATGTGTCATTTTTATTAGTAGTGGTTGTTGAACTCTGACACATTTAAGAGTAACTGTCATTTTTGACAATCACTCTACATGCTGATGAGAATAGAATAAAAAATGTAATAGTAGTAATTAAGAAACATAGCACTTTTTCAAAATATTGGAGACTTTCACTTCCTATTTAGGCAATACATCAGTGCACTCTTGCAAAAATAAAGATGCTCTAGAGACCTCAGGCAGGGGGGAGAGAAGATGAAAGGAGAAGGAAGGGAAGGGAGAAAAATTGAAGTTCTCCAATGCCTTTTCCCAGTACGAAATTTGATTGGTCTTCAGGTGCAAAAAAATGAAGGAACAGAAATAATTTGTCCAATATTTTTCATCCTTATTATTCATTGTGAAATTAAGAACTGACCATTCTTCCATTGTAGAATAGAACTTTAGTTGATTATTGGATTGCATGGAAATACATAAAGAAAAAAAGAGTTCTGATTAAAGTGGTTAATTACCTGAGTGTACACAGTTACTGAAACTTCCTATTTGACTCTGTTTACAAGGGGTTTCTTGAAGCTAGAAAGCTTCAAGTTTTAATATGTCAGAGATGAAATAAAATTGATTTTTTCCTGCTCAGAACTCACATCATAACAAGAAAAATAGAAGAAAAGCAATTGCCATTTTCCACAGAAATAAGAGCCTCTGTGACTCTAAACAGGGCCAAGCAAGGGGGCTGCTGCACGCAGTGAGTCGAACTGAAGGGAGAAAAGGTATTTAGAAAAAATGACTGGAGTGCAGCCCTCAGATCAGACAATTCTTCTCAGAAGTCACCGATGCTTTGTTTATAACAACAAGAGTGGATACAGCCTGGCAGTGAATCCTCTTGTTTTGAAGGCTGGGTTGAACGCAGAATCATGAAGACATATACTTGACAGCTAATAATGGGTAGGTCAGTTTCCGCTGAAGGGAGGGTTTCTGAATCAATACATATTTGCTAAAATCACTAAATACTTAAAAAGTGAGTGAAGCTTATAATAAAAAAGGAACATAAAAATGTTCTTCAAAAAATTTCATTTAATAATTTGATACATCATAGCAACAGAATACACATAGATGCGAAATATATTACCAGAACATGTGAAGAGGAAAGACCAAGCCATCTTTGCTCTGTTTCTTTCAGAATTGACAACTGTTTATAGACATTTATTTTTAAGTAGAGATTTTAGACACAATTATTACATTTTTCATAAAATCTACTTTGATTTGCATAGCTGTAATATGTATACTTGGAGAGAATTGACATTTTTACCATTTGTCTCAAGCAAGAACATGTAGTGTTCTCTATTCATATTTTTAACATTTTATACTAGAGTTTTTACACTTTCTCCATAGAGTTCTTGGCATGTTAATTCTTAATAATTTATACTTTCCTCTTGCTAATATGAAAGATACATTATTTATAATTATGTTTAGAGTTAATTATTTCTGTTGGAGATAAATGCTATTGATTGTTTTAAGTTGCCCTCACACCCAGGGATCTACTCTAATTAGTTTTAATGGACAGCTGATTTTTCATGAAATTATAATAACTTCTACAAATAATGACAATGTTGTTTTCTCACTTACTAATTTCCAAAACTCTTGTGTACATTTGCAGTCCTATGTTACTGGCTGTACCATCCTATACTATTTTAAGCCAAAGTTCTGAGCTTCCCTGAGTGTTGCGGTTCCTGTAATTGGACATAACCCTTGCCAGAACCTTGGAAGTTATGTCCGTCTTCTGATCTTAAGGTGTTGGGTTTATTTTTTAAATGTTTGGCCTGTAATAAGGGTGGCTTTTATATCTACCCTTACGATGTAGTCCCCAAGGTATCACCAGGCATGTGAGAGTGTGAATGGGAGCAAAAAAAGAAATTAGTCCCTGATCGGCTTTGTTGACTGAAATGGAGGCACCCACTTAAAAGATGCACCTGCCCTAGCCAAGTGGCCCAGCTGATTGGAGTATCATCCTGTACACCAAAAGGCTGTGGGTTTGATTCCCATCCAGGGCACATACCTAGGTTGCAGGTACATCCTCAATCGTGGCGTGTACAAGGGCAACTGATCAATGTTTCTCTGTCACATCAATGTATCTCTCTCTCTCTCTCTTCCTTTCTCTCCCTCCCTTCTTCCTTCCCTTCTTCTCTCTCTAAAGAACTATCTATCTGATAGCTCTTTATCTTTTTCAGAATAAATGTTAAACTTATCATGAACTGTGGTGCATTTTTCCCCCACAAAAAGTTTTATTGTTTCCATTTGGTCCAATGCATGGGAGATGGCTGCAGAGTGACTAAAAACATGCCTGGTCATCTCAGGGAGAGGCTCAGGCAAAAGCCAGACACCAGGTGAATGAACATGGGAAGGGCAGAGGGCTCTGGGGAATGAGAAAGGGTTCTCACTCTTCTACTAGGAACTAGGATTTTAACTTTGCTCATTTGCAGAAGGATTTTGAAAGAAAACCAATATAATGCCCTAAGTCATAAAGAAAAAAAAGAAGAAAAGAAAAGCCACTTAGGTCCCATTGTGGTCTCCCCTCAAAGGCCTAGGGTCTCCAAAGGCCCCTAGTCATGCTTGAGGGTGAGCCTTTTGAAGAGACACTGGCCCAGCCCAGCCTAGGGGCCAGCCAGCCTGCGAGGTTCAGTGTTTAGTCAGGTGTTGCCCATCTTGATGAGTTTCACCTCCTAGTCCAGGCAGTGGTTCTCCAGGAAGTCACAGAGGTGAGTGTCTGTGAGGGTAGAACCCAGGCATGCAGATCCGAAAAGGAGTGGTTCGGGTTTCTCTCCAAGGCATGGAGGTTTTCAAGGTGTCCTGAGTTTTATCCCACTTATCATGGGAAGGCTTATGCATGTCCTGGAAGTGAATGTGGCCACTGAGCTGGCTTTGCATCTTTAAGAGGCACTTGGAACTCTCCTGCTTCCCTTCAGCCAACTTGCAGAAGAAGTGGCCCCTGCCCTCCAGAGCCACATTGCTGCAATGGAAATAGAAGCCCAGAGAGAGGCAGGTGTAGGAGGCTCGCAGATACAGGCTGACCTGGCAGTTGGCAGCAGCCTCCGCCTGGGTGGAATAACTCTGGTGAATTTGGGAGCTCATGGTTTTTTGTCAATAAGACGTTAAGGTCAAAAACTGATGTTGGCTGGTCTCAGAGGTTAATGCATAAAAGCTCTCAGCATAAGAGTGACTACGTCTATTCACCAGCTCTTCCTTTGCGGCTGCAAAATAGATGAACTTTCAGTTGTGTGTTTGTGCCCTATGTGTGTAATTGCATGTGCACATATGTGCATGTACATGTACTGCATGGGTACCCATGCATGTACATGCGCAACCAATGTCCCAGAGAATGTGTAAATGGGCCACATTGTGAAGTGGACATGAATTTTTGGATTTTTTAAAAGAATTGCCGAAAGACAGTAA
This sequence comes from Mormoops blainvillei, assembly GCA_004026545.1. Classification (NCBI taxonomy): domain Eukaryota; kingdom Metazoa; phylum Chordata; class Mammalia; order Chiroptera; family Mormoopidae; genus Mormoops; species Mormoops blainvillei. The sequence goes on along the minus strand of PVJD01003965.1, from coordinate 142,129 downwards.
CTCATGTTAGAGGAGCAACTGCAAAGTCTAGACCTGGAATAAGCCTGGAAATGTTTGTGTGTAGCAGCAGCCGCCATCTCTGATGTGTACACTAAGGTGTGGGAGCCCCGACAAAGTACCGTTACCACAGGGGTTGACCTTGGTCCCCACCCCACACATATGTGGTTAAATGCTAAGACGATGAAGTCAGTATTGCCTTCCCCTTATTGATCCTTATTTTCCTCCTATGTAAATTTAGCATAATAAATATCCACTTTAGAAGGTCGCAGTGAGTCAAGACTAAAAGTGACAATGTCTGTAAAATGTTTAGTGCACTTCCAAGCTAAAGAGGTACTAATAAATGTCATAGTGTGGCAGCTGGTGCGTGGGCGCTGGCCCCGGCCCTCCTGGCTTCCTATCTCCTGTCTGACATTTACTTGCTGAGTGATCCTGACTAAAATAAGTAATCTCTGTGCCTCAGCTACTTCTCACAAAGTGGAGCTAGTAACAGTCCCTATTTCACTTTCAGACTTTATGCCTTCAAAAATCAAGTTTAAAAATGAATGAGTCTATCTGGGTGGTAACTGAGAAAAAGGCAAGAAAACTTTCCTCTCTAGAATCCATGAAAAATATAATTTTTCTTTGGCTAAGACTAGGTGCTCTGCTCATTTTCAAGCATATCATTGGATTAGGATTAATAAATAAGTTAATAAAATTAAGTCTTCAGTTCCACTTCTGGGCAAGATAGACTGGCCTAAACACAAAACCACATCCTTGTGATAGACAGTGACTCAAAATAAGTTATTCAATGAAAATTTTAAGTATTATTGTCTTAAAAAGAGAATGAAAAGTGCCAAGTGTCAAAAACACTATTACCAGGCCATAAAAACAGTTGTTACAATTTTATAAATCTCTAATAAAAGAATTTTCTACCACAAACAGCATAGATGTTATTCTTTTAACTTTTGCCAAATAACATAGGTAATAGTGTACTGAAATGGATTTACCTTTAGGTTTCCATACACACTAAAGAATTTTCTGATGCTGTTAGTAAGAACCTATCATTAAAAACAACAAAATCATCAACAACAATGAACTATTGATGTAAATGCATCTCCAAAAATTCTTTAGATTAGGGAATTAATTTTTGTACTGTTCATAAATACAACATAAATTGCACCACAACAGATAGCTTAATTTTTCGCTTTTACAAAAAGCATTTGAATGCCTTTTAAGGGTTTATGTGCAATCATATCAGTGAGACATTAAGGAAATGTTTCTCTAATTTGTGTGGTATCAAAGAAAAAATAAATGTAAAGCAAGGTGTTGGGTTAAGAGGCCAATTCAAATTTAAATTAAAATATTAAGAGACTACACAAAACCTATACCCAGAAGGCAAATTTCTACTACATTATTTCTTCAAATTGTAACACATTCATTTCTGAGACTATGAATTCTGATCTTATGTAAAATTAGGGGGGAAAAGAGATTGGTTTTATTTTCTTTTAACAATCTAAAAGAAAACATAGTAATGTAGTAAAATAATAAAGAATAGAAACACACACACACACACACACACATATATGTATTGGCTCTAAAAAATAGGAATTTTGAATACCAAAGTTATTACTATTAACATGTCCAAAGCTTTACTAAGCACAATTATGTATTATATTACTTATCTTTCAGATCTTTTGTTAACATTATTCCAATCAAATTTGAGAGCTCTGCTAAGATTCAAACCTAAGTATCTAATTTTAGAAGTTGCCCTCTTAGACACCCTAGCATATAATATACAAAAATATGTGTGTATATATAGATACATGAATTTAATGTTATTAAAATAGAGCCATAAAAATGGAGATATGCATAGAATCAGAAATAATGTCATCATAATATTTATATTTGTGAACCTCCCAAAAAGGAAAATATATGAAAATGTACAAAATTCCAGTATCTCAAATTATGTAATAAAATTAAAATAAAACTACTATACCATACCACTACTGAAAGAATTAAACTAATATTGAAGTTTAGAAAATTCTAAAGTAGGACAGTCTGGGTTAAACTAGGAGTCACCAAATTTCTCTAAGAGGCAGCCATGAACTGGACTGTAGCTCCAAATCAGGTACCCACTGCTGGTCACAGGCCATGTCTGACATTGTTCTGAAGGAGAGGCCCTGCCAAGATGCCTCAGAGCCAACACGCCCAGCAGCCAGCTTCAGAAAACATACAAGCAGGATACAATTAGCTTCACAAGAAGCATATCCAGAGGGAGATCTCATCAGGCACCAGTATCCTGCTGAGGCAAATTCTGCTTTGTATGGTCAGCACCTGCACAACAGCTTGTACTGTAACCTGGTTTGATTCCCAGTCAAACAGGCTAAGGATCAATTCCATGCACAAATGGGCTAATAACAATCAAGATTCAGTTACAACAGGCGGGCCCACAGAATGCACACAAAGGACACTCCTGGAACACCCATCTTAGGTATTTAAGAAGACTGTTCCACTAGTCCCCATAGGACACCTACTAAATAAGGTCACCTTACAAAGACTGGGAGTCATAGCAGATCTACTTAAAACACAGAAGCAAACACAAAAAGGCAGGCAACATATGGAGACAAAGAATCATTCCCCGAATGAAAGAATAGGAAAAATGTCTAGAAAAAGAGCTGAATGAAATAGGGGCAAACAATTTATCAGATATGGAGCTAAAAAAATGGTTATAAGGATGTTCAAGGAACTTAGAGAGAGCTAAAATAACATGAAAAAGAACACAGAAACCACAAAAAAGAACCAGTTAGAAATGAAGAATACAGTATTTAAAATGAAGAATACACTAGAAGAATTAAATAGTAAGTTGGATGACGCAGAGGATTGAATCAGTGATTGGGAAAACAGGGTAGAATAAAATAATAAGAGCAACAAAAAGAATTTTTTTTAAAAGAGGATACTTTAAGGGACCTTTGAGTCAATATGAAGGATAGCAGCAACTGCATCGTAGGAGTCCCAGAAAAAAAAGAGACAGAGATTCTATTTGAGGAAATAATGACATTTCTAACATGGTAAATGTAAAAGACATACATGTCCAAGAAGTGCAGAGAATCCCAAACAAGGTGAACCAAAGAGGGACACATGAAAACATATCATAATTAAAATAGAAAAGGTTAAAGACAAAGAAAGAATCTTTAATTTTTTTTAATTGATTGATTTCAGAGAGAGAGAGAGGAAGGGGGAGAAATAGAAAGAAAAACATTGATTTGTTGTCCCACCTATTTATGCATTCATTGGTTGATTCATGTATGTGCTGACTGGGGACTGAACCTGCAACCTTGGTGTGTTGGGACAACACTCAAACTCACTTAGCTACCCAACCAATAAACAAAGAGAGAATCTTAAAAGCAAAAGATAGAAAAGCAGATACCTACAAGGGAGCACTAAAAAAAATATAAGCTGATTTTTCAAAAGAAACATTTCGGGCCAGAAGGAACTGGCATGAAATATTCAAGTACTGAAAAGCAAATACCTACAACCAAGACTACTTTACCCAGCAAGGCTATTATTTAAAACTGAAAGAAAAATGAAAAATTTCCTGGAGAAGAAAAAAATAAAGTATTTCATTATCACCAAACCATTATTATAAGAAGTTTTAAAGAGTTTTCCTTGAAGAAAAAAAAAGGAGGAGGAGGAGAGGCAGGGGCAGGGGAGAGAGAAGGATGGGGAGAAGGAGGAGGAGGAAACATAGTTAAAAAAATAAAATGGCAATGAATACATATCTATCAGTAATCACTATAAATGTAAGTTGCTCAAATGCTCCAATCAAAAGACATAAGGTAGCTAAATAGGTAAGAAACAAGATCCATATATGTACTGTCTACAAGAGACCCTCCTCAGAATGAAAGATACACACAGACTAAAAGTAAAGGGATGGAAAAAGGTATTTTATACAAATAAAAATAGAAAAATACTGGGATAGCAATGCTTATATTTGAAAAAATAGACTTTGAAACAAAGACTATAGTAAGAGACAAAGACGCTAGGCAATAATGAAGGGAACAATCCAACAGCAAGATATAACCCTTATGAACATTTATGCACCCAACATAAGAACACCCAAATATATAACACGAATCTTGGTGAACATAAAGGGAGAGACTGATAGTAATATAGTCAAGGTGGAGGATTTTAACATCCCATTGAAAGCAATGGATAAATCTAACAAAAAGAAAACAAGGAAACTGAAGCCTTAAATGACATACTAGACCAGATGTATTTAATTTGTATCTTCAGAGCATTTCATCCTAAAGCAGCAGAATATACATTCTTTTCAAGTGTACATGGAACATTTTATAAAATAGACCAGGTGTTAGAACATAAAATAAGCCTCAGTGTATTCAAGGAGATTGAAATCATATCAAGTACCTAACCACAATGATATGAAACTAGAAATTAATCACAAGAAAAAAATGAAAAACACACAAATACATGGAGGCAAAATAACATGTTGTCAAACAGTGAATGGGTTAATAATGGGGGCAAGGAGGAATCAAAAGATACCTTGAAACAAGTGAAAATGAGAATATAACAACCCAAAATCTATGGGACACAGTGAAAGCAATTCTAAGAGAAAAATTCATAGCATGACAGGCCTACCTTGAGAAACAAGAAAAATATAAAATAAACAATCTAACTTTATAATTAAAGGAACTTAAAAAAGAACAACAAACAAAACCCAAATTGAGTAGAAGAAATGGAATAATAAAAACCAGAGTGGAAATAGACAGAATAGAGCCTAAACAAATAATACAAAAGATCAGTGAAACCAAGAGCTGGTTCTTTGAAAAGATAAACAAGACTGACAAACCTTTAACCATACTCACCAAGGAAAAAAAGAGGAAGAACCCAAATAAATAAAATTAGAAATGAAAGAGAATTAACAACTGACACCACATAAATACAAAGGATTATGAGAACATATTAGGAACAACTAAATGACAATGATACTGGCAATCTGGACAAAATGGATAAATTCCTAGAAACATACAATCTTTCAAAACTGAATCAGAAAGAATCAGAAAAATCTGAATAGACAGATTACAACTACTGATCTTGAGCAGTAGTGAAACGCTCCCAAAACACAAAAGCCATGGATGGATGGTTTCACAGGTGAATTTTACCAAACATTCTAAGAAGAACTAACATCTGTCATTCACAAACATTTCAAGAAAATTCAAGAGGGAAGTCTTCTCAGCTCATTTTATGATGCCAATGTTATCCTAATTCAAAAAACAAATAGAGACACTACTAAGGAAGACAATAATAGGCCAATATCCCTGATGAACATAAATGCTAAAATCCTCAACAAAATACTAGTAAACTGGATCCAGCAATACATTAAAATGATTATGCACTATAATCAAGTGGAATTTATTCTGAGGATGCAAGGTAAGTACAATATTCACAAAGCAATAAATGTGTTATACCACTTAAACCAAATAAAGAATTTTTAAAAGATCACAGGATCGCAACAATATATACAGAAAGAGTACTTGATAAAATCCATCACCTATTTATAATGAAAACACTCAACCACATGGGAACACAGAGAATATACCTCAATATAATAAAGGCCATATATGACACAACACAGCCAACATCATATTCAAAGGCTTCAAAGGGCAAAAACTGAAAGCATTCCCTTTAAATCCTTAGTAGGAAATGAATGCCCACTTTCTCCACTCTTACTCAACATAGTATTAGGAGTTCTAGCCACAGCAACAAGATGAGAAGAAGAAATAAAAGACATCCAAATTGGAAAGGAAGAAATAAAACTGTAATTATTTGCAGAAGATGTAATCCTGTACATAGAAAACCCTAAAGACTGCCCACAAAAAGTACTATAACTGATTAATTTAGTAAAGTAGCAGGATGCAAAATGAGTATCGGGAAAAAAGTTACACTTTTATTCATTGATAATAAATTATTAGAAAGGGAAAATAAGAAAATGATCCCAAATACAATGTATCAAAAATATATAGGAGTAAATTTAACCAATTATGTAAAAGACTTATACTTGAAAAATTGTGACACTGAAGAAAGAAATTGAAGAAGATACAAATAAATGGAAGCATATACAATATTCATGAATAGGAAAAATAAACATCATTAAGAAGTTTATACTACCGAAGGCAATCTGTAGTTTTAACACAATTCCCATTAAGATACCAACATCGTATTTCAGAGAACTAGAACAAATATCCCAAAATTTATCTGGAACCACAAAAGATCTCAAATAGGTCTTTTGACCTATTTGAATCTTAAGAAAGAACAATATTTGAGGAATCACACTATCTGATATCAAACTATACTATAACACTATAGTCATCAAAATAGCTTGGTACTGGAATAAAAACAGACCCATACATCAATGACTAGAACAGAGAACCCAGGAATAAATCTGTGCCTTTATGGTCAGTTAATATTTGATAAAGGAGGCAAAAACAACAATGGGGTAAAGATAGTCTATTCAATAAATGGTACTGAAAAATTGAACTGAGAAATACAGGAAAAAAAACTAGAATTTCTTACATCATACACAGGGACAAGCTTGAAATTGATTAAAGAATTAAATGTTAGACTTGAAAACATAAAAATCCAAGAGGAAAACATAGGCAGAAAATCTCAGATGTTTCTCAAAGCATTTTTTTCCTTTCTTTAAAAAAATTATGTTTTATTGTTTATACTGTTAATGTAGTCCCAATTTTTCTCCTTTACCCCGCTCCATCCAGACCTCCCCACTCCCTCAGGCAATTCCCACACCATTGTCCATGTCCATGGGTCATGAATATATGTTCTTTGATTAATCCTTTCACTTCCTTTTATCAGTGTCTGCATTGCCCTTCCCTCTTACAGCTGTTCCGTGTCAGTCTGTTCCATGTTTCTGTGCCTCGGTCAGTTTTGCTGGTTAGTTTATTTTGTTCACTATACTCCACATATAAGTGAGATCATATGGTACTTGCCTTTCACTGGCCAGCTTATTTCATTTAGCATAGTCTCTAGGTCCATCCAGGTTCTTGCAAAGGTAAGAGTTTCTTCTTTTTTAATGGAGCATAGCATTCCTTTGTGTAAATACGAGGTCTGTCTGGAAAAAGTTCAACCATTGTTAATATAAAGGAATGGTTTGCATGACATTGATGTAATCTGGCAACCAAGGAGAGTGGACTGGAATGAACATACATGGACAATAATGACTTCGCTGTACTAATCAGTGGAGGTGGTAGATGTCATAGAGTGAGCATTTGTACCATGTGGCCATCGCATTCAAAATGATGGAGTGAGTAGAGCAATAAATCTGCATCAAATTTTGTGTTAAACTTAAACATTCCTCCATGGAAACTACTGAGGTGGTTCAGAAGACCCCAGCTATGGGCAACTGGTGATTGGCCGCTTCACCTCGACAACAACCAGCTCATACATCACATCTCGTGTAGAGTTTTTTTGAAAAACATCAAATCTCCAAGGTGGCTCAGCCCTCCTACATCCCAGATTTGGGCTGTAACCCACTCTGCAACTCCTGGCTTTTCCCAAAACTAAAATCACTTTTGAAAGGAAAGAGATTTCTGAATCCTATGTTCATTCTAGCATTACTATAGCCAAGATTTGGAAGCAGCCCAATTGTCCATCAATATATAAGGAGATAAAAAAACCTGTGGTACATTTACACAATGAAATGCTTACTCAGCTATGAAGTAGAAGGGAATCTTACCTTTTGCCACAAGCCCGGATCAACCTGGAAAGTATTCTGCACAGTAAAATAAGCCACTCTTAGAAAATACCATGTGATTTCAGTTACATATGGAAATTAAGGAACAAAATAAACTAACCAATAAAATAGAAACAGACTTATAGACACAGAGTACAGGTTGACAGGTGCCAGAGGGGAGGAGTATTGAGGGGCTGGGTTAAAAAGTTTAAGGCATTAAGAAAAAAACCCCTCATAGACACAGAAAACAGTATGGTGATTACCAGACAATAAGGAAACTGTGGGAGCTAAAAGAGGACATATGGGTGATAAATGATGATGGAAAAAGATTTGACTTGGGGTGGTAAAGAGACAGTGCAATATATAGATTATATATTATATAACTGCACACCTGAAACCTATAAAAATTCATGAACCAATGTCATCCCAATAAATTCAACAAGTACTAAAAAAGGATCAAATGTGTAATAGTAACCAAAAGAGAATATTAATTGGAATGAATGTAATGATAAAAGCAGAGCAAAAATAGGAAGAAAATTCTAAAACTCTACTGAGGTGAACAAAAGATGAGTAAATGCAAAAAAAGAAAATCAATTGGATCAGGAAGAATGAACAAAGGTGTCTGTAGTTCTATTATCTCATATACCTAAAAAAAGGCCAAAATGTGTATGCAAGATGCATCCCCTGAAATAAAAATAAAATCATGCCAGTGATTTCTGGCTTTCTTAGTGGTAAATACCTCCTGTTTTACAGAAGGCTAGATTTATATGTACAAACTATTAAGAGCAAATACAGTTTGTGTTATTTTTTAGGAATTACACATATAACATTGATTTTAACAGATTTGAATGTTTAAAATGATTTATTAGAATATCTCACAGAAGAACCTTTTAATTTTTCAAGTTTTACTTTTTATATTTTTAAATTGCACCATTAGATACATGAAATTGTAGGTTTTTATGTTATGGAACTGACATGTTATTATGATAAAATATTATGTATACTATTTTTATTTGAAGTGTCCACTTTTTTATAATATAGTCAAACAATCTTTTGGTTAGTGCTTCAATCACAAAGTCATAACTTGTTCTCACCCCGGTAGTCTCAACTTTTGTATTTCCTTCTATTTGATGTGTCCTTTTTAAATAGCATATAGTTGTATTTTATAGTGTTCCACATATTTCTTATACTCAATCTTTTTTACTATTGTTTTTCTGTATAATTTTCTATACCTTTGACCTATCCTGACCTTTACTAATGATGTTTTATGCTGTTTATTTTCCTATAAAACAAAAAATAATTATTCTCATATATTATATTCTGGTTTCTTAGAATAATGACGATATATTTTTAGACTGTCCTATTCTTTTCTGAAATACTATATATTTTATTCAGCTTTTATGTTCATTTCAACAACTGTACAACATAGGTGTTAAATAGAGTTCCTGTAGTAGAGGAAAGAGATAATTGTATAGAAGCAAGATATGAGAAAATAATCGATGGACAGAAATTTTCCAAATCACATTTAAGACATCAAACTCCAGATTCCAGAATTCAGAGAATGCAAAACAGAACATACACACATAAGAATTATAGACCTCACAGTCAAATTAACTTCAGAAAAGATCAAGAAAACTGCTAAAACAGCAAGAGAAACAAGGGGCATAATATTCAATGGAGTATCAGTGGCATGGCAGATAAATTTCAGCAAAAGCAATGGAAATAAGATGATTATAGAATTGTTACCAGACTAGCCCCTGGCCCTGAGTGGGTCTGCCTAGGGTCAGCCGTGGTGTATGGGTTTGTCCTTGACTTCGTGTTGGAAGGTTTTGACAATGAGGGTATATTTCCTAAAGCTCGGGCATGGGGACAGTGAAACGAGGACGGGCGTAGCACAGAAGAAGCAACAGGGGAGCCCAGGCTGGGCTGCCTTAGCTCACTGGGAAGCCAGAGAAAAGGGGACCTTGGGGACAGGTTCAGGGGATCAGCCTGGGACAAGCCACCAGCTGCCCATTGCCTTAAAGTTTCGGAGACATGCACCTGTGGGGAAGGAAGTGGGGGAGGAAGAAGGGAAAGGAAATGGGTCAGGCTGCTGTGCAGAGAGAGAGGGCTTGCTCTGTGTCTTTTGCCTTGAGGCCTTTGTCTCTCTCTTGCAGGCAGGAATCTCAGGGGAGGTGTCAGGGGAGGGTTTCAGTGTAATGTTCATCAGTTATCCAGGTGTGCCCTTTCAGGGTCATGGTCTCCACTGATGGGTTAGTGACGGGCAGGGGATCTTTAGTCACTGCAGTTAATCTTGGTGTTGCCCACCTGGTTTTGCTGCTTTTCTGGACCTGGATCTGAAATGCAACTGAGGCCTAGATGTTCTTTCAAGGAAGGAAAGATTATGCTGGGGCTGAAGTGTCAATTTTTCCAGTTTTGGTGCTCAGGGCCTTCCTCTCTTGTGACAATCTGCTTCTGGCTATCCAATGATCTGTCATTGTGTTCAGCTATTTGTCTCAGTTTCCCTATTCCAGTTGCCAAGGAATTTTCCTAGTTTCTCACTGTCCTTTCTCAGAATACCATCTCTAAAAAGTTCTAAATAATTTGACGATGTCAAATCATATATATTTCAAATTTTTTCTTTGAAAATCAAGTTGAAAGAAAAACACTAGATTCAAAGGAGCAGCAAAGGATGAGATATGCAGTGGGATATCTCAGAAAAAAGAATCCCAGGTAGAAACATGAAACTGGAGGGAGGAAAGAAGAGGACTAGAAGAAAAATGTGTCATTCAGTAGAAATGCATATTTATTGCTTAAAACAGCAATGAAGACAATAAAATATAATATGAGATTTATAATACATATATAAGGAAGGAACCCCCCAAAATGGAATTATCTTCTGAAGGCTGGGCCCCTTGTAGTATAGGTTCCACCTGCTAGGTGAGTGTTTTAGGAACCCATCTGTAGCACTGTACCAACTGGTGTTGTTGTGAGAGGTTGTGTTCGGTTTCAATTAATTTTTTTTTGAAGACTCTTTCAATGCCTTTGCTCATTTCATGATGGGTCACTTACGAATGTACCTGCACATGCCAAGTTCAGTATTCAGCAGTTTTTGATTAAAAACAGTATGTCCCTCATGCTCCACACTCCATATTCACCCCATCTCACCCTGAGTGACTATTTTTGTTTCTCTGGATGAAAGAAGTTCTCAAAGGGAAATGTTTTATCGATGTGGAAGAGGTGAAACAAAAAATGGTAGAAACCTGGTTGGTATGGCCCAGTGGATTGAGTGCCGGCCTGCAAACCAAAGAGTCACCAGTTCAATTCCCTATCAGGCACATGCCTGGGTTGTGGGCCGGGTCTCCAACTGGGGACATGAGAGAGGCAACCACACATCAGTGTTTCTCTCCCTCTCTTTCTTTCTCCCTTTCCCTCTCTCCAAGAATAAATAAATAAAATATTTAATTAAAAAAAAATTTAAAAATGGTAAAAGCACTAAAAGGCATCAAAATTAATGAGTTCAAAAACAGTTTTGAGCAATGAAAACAATGCCTCCATAGGTGTACTGCATCAAATGGAGAGTACTTTGAAGGTGACTGAAGTTTAAACATGTAAGAATAAATACACAATTTTTAATAAACAAACTCCAGGTTTTATCTATAACCCCCTCATAAAAGTAAAATACATTGCAATAGTAGCACTAAGGAAGGGAAGTATATTCAAGACTTGGTCAAAATAAAATCTGAGGTAAACTGTAGTCAATCAGTTATGTATTATAATCAGGAAGTGGAAGTTACTTGTCTTTAACATGTAGGTGGGGGCTGCTTCTTTAAACCAGGAACATTAAGGAGACCTATAATTTCCAAGTACATTTATTTTGACATTCACATCCCAAATCTCAGGGTTGTACTACTTTCTTATCGTACCTTGATTTTAGTAGCAAAATTTCCTTGGTAGGAAAAGATCAAATACCACGATTAAGTATAGTATCTTGTCTTTCCTTCTGCTTTAGTAGATCAGACACATTTTATATCTTATCTACAGGGTACCCAAACTTTCACATCTAGTTTTTATTGGTAATTAATTGTCCCCAGACTTAAAAAAAACTCTTTAAAAATCATAAATACCCTAAAACTTGCAAACATTTTGGTCATTTTCTCTTCAAATATGTATTATGCCTGCCTTCTCTCTCTCCTCTCCTTTTGGGACTTTTATTTTGCATATGTTTATATGTTTGATAGTATTTCAAATTTCACTGAGGTTCTATTCATTCTTTTACTTTTTGTTGTTCTGAATTGACTTATCTTCAATTTTGTTGATTTTTTTCTTCTTTCTACTCAGATTTGCTGCTGAATCTCTTTAGTGAATTTTTTTTTACTTCAGTTCTTGTACTTTGCAAATATAATATGAGGTTGTCAATAAAAATTATCTCCTTTTGTCTTGATATTAATTATTTGGTAGCTCCCCTATATTCTTTTAGTTTTCTAGACATGGTTTTCTTTTGTTTTAAAATGGTTGATTTAAAATTTTTTTTTGCTATATCCATCATCTGGGCTTCCTCAGAGACAGCTCCTACTAACTGCTTTTTTTGTTGTTATAGTTGTTTCTTTGCATTTCTTGAATTATTTATTGTTGTTGAAATAACAATTCAAAAAATATGTGCAACTCTGGAAATATGGTCTTCCCCTCAAATTTTGTAGTTGTTGTTTCTGTCTTTTATTTAATGACTTTCCTCACTAATTTTGTAAAGTCTATGCTCTGTCATTTGTGACAAATGAAATCACTGCTTGGTTAGTGTGATGGTCAGTTCATTGGACAAACACTTCCATAAATGACTTGAACAAATAAGTGTTACGTTCTCTGCTTAGGAGTTCGTGTATGTGTATGTTAGGGAACACTTTTAACATTGCTGCAGCTTCTCAAGGTCAGCTAGGAGTGAGAAGATACTAGGTCTTTCTTTGATATATGCTCAACCCCTCTATATCCTCATAAATATGTCAGAGCTTTTGGAAATTCACAGAGGCATATCACTCCCAAGAGCTTCCTTTTTTTTTTTGGTCTGGCTCTTGTTTACCCCATATGGATTTATGCCTGAGGCAGATACAATGGTAAACAATTGGTCATGGTTATTAATTATCGAGGAAAAGAAACCCTGGAGGTAGGTGTTTCCATTACTGGAGTTTTGAGTCACTTCAAATATAAAGCAGCCCTGTGAATGAGACTGCTAGATGCTGTAGGTCAAATAATGATAATGCTTTGGAGACAAGACTTTTAAAATAGCTCCAAGCCTGGTTTTCTCCTTGCAGTGGCTGCTAGGTTTCTTTTCATATCAATAGTGGTTGTGACACTCTTGATTTGCAACATTATAGAAGAGCTAGAAAAAAGTATAACAGAATAGGGCAATTTTAATAGCCACAAAACTCACTATTTTTACCAAGGGTTTTTTATTTGTTTGTTTGTTTGTTTTTGAATAACTGCACCTCTGGTTGTACAATTCTTTGTTTACTTTTGTTACTGAACTAAAGGGATCCATTTGCTTGCTTGCATCAAAGCCCAATATAACTTGAACAGGAGCTTGCAGCAAAGAAAGTAGAAGTTGATTAGTTAAGAAAATAGCATTAAGCCTGGAGACATGGATAATTTAGTGTCTAAAACCTAGCTCCCTGATGACCCACATGGGGACAGATTATATATGGGAAAAATTATTAAGGGAGTTGGTGTCAAGGGCTGTAGACTGATTGGTTGGGACCGGGGAGGGAGTAAGTTATTCATTGTATCAGGTCCTGATGTAAACCATGGCTTGGTTCTGTCCAGTTTCCCAAGGGTGTACTCTATAGGGTCTATTAGCTTTCATGGGCCTGGGGCTAAAACACCACTGAAGCCACGATGTTAACTTTAAATTGACTGAAACTCTGTTTCTGTGGTCAAAAGACTTGAGCCTTTGTTCTTAAGACAGTACCACGTTGACCTGAATCTGAGTCCTAAGTGCTTAATCATTAAGGAAAAGATTGGATGGACAGAAAGGAGAAAGGGTCATGTTAAAAAAAAATGGAGTTTTTATGTGATTACACTTTCAAGAGTTCTGCTACAGTTAATATTGAATTTTTTTGTTAGTGTTTTAATTTTGTTGTTAGAGGGATGGTTTTGGACCACTTTTGTTATTCTGGAAGTCTCATTAGCATTTCTTAATTATGAAAGATATATGAAGTTTCCTTAGTCATTAGACAAAACTTCTCCACTTTATATCTTGTATAAAAGCATTTTATATTTTCACTGGAGATCATAGCAGAAACAGAATGTCATTTTTTTAATGGTAGACTCCTAAGAGAATGGCTATTTCAAGAAACTTCTCTAATGAACGTGCCTTTCATACATTTCCCTAGGAATGTAAATGCTCCCTTATATTGGTCTAGGAGACCTGAAAGTCAATGACTTGTACATTGATAGTGTATACCTCTTTAAAATCAATTATTTGAGTTATGCTGAATTATTATCAGCATATCTCTTTTGTGGATTTAAATATAAAATCTTCTACAAAATTTATGTATCTATCAAAAAACAGGTTTTGACACGACTGTGTACCTGTGTGTGTTTGTGTGTGTGTGTGTGTTTACCCCATTGACCACAGTACTCAGAAAAAAAAAGGCAATGTATCCTATAGGGAAAATGTGTCTTAAAACAGAATTCAATCTTGGGTGTTCCATTAGCTATGTAATGTTTGATGTTAAATTTCTTATGCTATTTGATCATATTTCCTTTTATATAAAATGGAATGTAAGATGGTATGAGAAGTTGCTGAGTTACTCTAAATGTTAAAATTTTAATATGAGATGTAGATTGGTAAGATTGGGGAAAATATATGTTTATTACATATATTTTATTCAAATTGTTAGCAATAAATTGTAAACAAAACAATGAATTTTCAGGAAATATAGATTCAATGAAAGGGTGACAAACAATAAATATGTAAGGAGATATTTGGTTAAGGGTTTGACTTGCATTGGAAATGAAAAACTATTCAGACATTTTCTGTTTTAATTGTCTAGGTTGTTATTCACATGTTTTTAATTGGTGTGATCCCATGGATGTGTAAATTATGTTAAAAATATATCAACTAATATGATGATGGTTGATAAGCAAGCAGCACTTTGAAAGTAACAGTGGAGAAAAGACAACATTATACAATGTTTTACAGTTTACTTATTTTCATTTGAACATATTTTAATCCAAATTTAATTACCTTTTATTTTTAAATCAGCCTTCATGTGGATTAATTCCTTGTTCATTTAAATACTGTATTTGCACATAATTATGAAGTATACTATGTTTATATAAAAGCACTGGATTAGATTAATTATTGTTTATAAGTCCAACAATTTCCTAGTAAATGAATACATTTTCTATAATAAGATGGAATAACAACTTATCCCTAATTTTTTCCACATCCTCCATTAAACAAGGATTTCATTATATTAGATTATTGGAAAATTATTATAAATTGCTAAAACCAGAACTTGATATCTTTTAATGTTTCCTCTCAAAAAAGGAAGTAAAATACAACCTAAAAAGTTACCTATTCCAAGTGATTACTTTTAAAATTTAAAAAATATTTTTATTATTTTTTTATTCTACCTTCAAAACACCATTGTAAACTAAGAATATATTTTTAAAAAATCAAATAGAAAACTAATTCTTTATATATTTACAAGTAAAAAATGCAAAACCTAGTCAGCTAATTAATTTTTTGATAAATAAGAACAATAAAACACAGAGAAATTATGGACTCGCTAATGAAACAAAGCTAGTTTGCAGTGGATCTTGGGCATAGGTCATTTATTTTCTGACTGACACTAAACAAGAACTCAGAATACTTATTTGTTAATTTATACTTTATTTATTCATTTGGTTCTATGAATCCAGGCAAAAACTCACTGTTATTTCAATTTGATATAATTTTTACGTGATTAACAATAAAATTTTTTACTCCTTCTCAATAGAAAACATGTAGGAATGAGAAAATTAGTAAATGTAAGAAAAGCATTGTTTCTTATCAACAAACCTGGATGGTTATAACAAATCATGTTAATTTTATACTGGGTTTGTGCTATGGTCTGAATGTGCTCTTCTAAAATTTATATGTTGAAATCTTAATCTCCAAAGATGATATGTTAGGAAGTGGGGCCTTTGGGAGGTATTGTGCATAGCGTGCACTCATGGATGGGATTAGTACACTTATTAAAGGGACCTCACGTAGCTTCTAAGCCCCTTCCACCATGTGAGGCCACAGCAAGAAAGTGCAGGCTGTGAGCCAGACGAGGACCTGTACCAGAAAGCACAATACTGACACCTTGATCTTCAGCTTCCTGCCTCAAGAAATATGAGAAATAAATTCCTATTTTTTATGTTACCAACTCTGTGAAATTTTGTTATAGCAGCATAAATCGACTAAGACAAATTTAAATTTCTGATCTAACCTCAGGAAGGGATAATTGCTCCAAAAGGATAATTAATGAGCATTCAAAATAGTTGAAGCTCCTGATGTTTGCTATTTACCTTCATCGGACTGCCTCGTGATTGGTGCTGTGACTAGATTATCCTACTTCACAATGAAAGCTCTTAAGTGTAAGTTAAGTAGTACATGATTATTAGATGAACTAAAAACCATAAGCTGCTCAACAACATTATCTTTATTCCTTGGTCCAGAAGAGCCTTAGAGATGTAAAGTTTTAAGGGTGAATCATCAAATCAAAGGCTACAATATAAAGTTTCAAAGGTAAAAGTTTAAGTAAGGATGAAGGCGGCTCACGCGTCTAAGTGAGGGTCTTACTTGTGGAAATAACATTTAGAGTTTCCTTGTATATTAGTTATATTAAAGAAAATTAATCAGCCTCATTTTATGACTACTATTACTTTAATTAGAGAAAAATGCAGGTATTTTGTAATTTATACTTTTCCTACAATAGCATATAGAAGGCGATAAAATCAGGACTCTGAACAAGACACGATTTTAAGATCCTTCCTGTTTTGTGACTCTCTCTGTAGCAAGTACAATTTTGCCTAAGAACCCCAAGAAATTACATTTAAATAAATGTGCAGTTATGAATGAAATATATTAAATGCAGAGTGGTCATCTTCAAGAACCATATTACTAGGATGAGCATATTACCTGTAGTAAAAATGATATATTTGGGGAAAGGTTCATACTTTCCTAGAGGGCAGGCATGACAAATATTGCATCACAGTAAATCCTTTAAGAATTATATATTTCTGGCCACAAGGCAGTTGAAAAGATAGTCACATGATAAAAAGTTCATACATTATCTACATAAGCCTAACTGAAATGTATCTATCTTGGACCTCTGTGTTTCAGGTTTAAATTTCTGCAGATAAATCACTCAATGCAATACTTACCTAGCAGACGAAACACAGCACACAAATATAATCAATGAAACAGTAGATGGTGTTATTTTAATCATTAGCTCTGTTCAATTTTGCTGTGTAAAATTAAAATAATGTTTGCTGATAGTTATATGCAATCCTATTTTTTGCTTATTTGAGTTACTTTTGGATCCAATTGCATAATACATAAAATAATATTCTGACACCTGTTCACATCACAGAGGACAAATGAGGATAAAAATACCCCTATATAGTTTGAAAAGCACTATTAGTAGATCTGTGTATATACTATGTATTGTTGTAAGAAACATTCAAACCTACAGAGAAATTTTATGAATTTATTTGAGCCAAACAGATGGCATCTGCTGGGGAGCAAGATCTCAAATATTCTCGGAGAATAATGGCTGTGCAGTTTCTTTCATGCACTTGGAATTAAGGAGAGGAAGTAAGGAGGACTGCACGAAGGTAAAAGAAAGCTAGGTGATGATCACAGTACAGGATAGTTAATGAGGTCATGTGCTGTCTTGAGTGTGGTCACCCTTTAGAAGGAGAGGTCCAAAAAAGGGCATTTCAAAGAGGCATTAACCTACATGCACAGAATGGATGGACAGGATTTGCTTAAGGTAAAGATAAGCCTTTTACTAATAAAGTTATATGCCAGGGATATGATTACCCACCATGACCTGCCCATTTAGGAATTTATTATCAGTTCACCCTGTGAGGTTACTTTCCATAGAACCCCTATTTTTGTCCACATATGTATACACAAATAAGCACACATACATTTGAAATATTTTCCTTAAGAAAACTTTATTCTTAACTAAGAAAACTTTATTTTAATAAAAATTACTTAGAGCGTCATATTGTAACCAGGCAACATGGGGTCCAACTACTCGTTGCCATGTATATGCATAACACGAAAATTCGTAGGGAAGGAGATAGGTTTTTATTAACAAGATTCCCAATTTGAGGGGGCTGGGAGTATTTCTGCTCTGAGCTGACTTCTGCAAAACACAGAAAACCAGCCACCCCCAGGAAGATTAAAGTCCAAACCCATGTCCAGAAATGTCCCATTATTGCTTATTTGTAGCTCAAGGATGTTACTTGAACGGGTCTCCGTCTCTCCAGCTCCAAGCCCTCTGCCTCCTCCGTGTCAGAGCCACCATTGCCTCACAGCAGCTCTCTCTCTTTCTCTCTCAGGGCTCAGGGCCAAATCACTCCAGTCAGTCATGCAGGGGAAGCTCCATTCTTGGGGACATTCCCAGCTCACCCCTCTGGGTGTTGCTCTCAGCTTCCGTGCACTGCTCTCAGGGAGACACAGTGAAAGCAGTCCAGCACACATGTGCTGTGCTGCCCTGGGTTGTAGATTCCCAAGGGCTGAAGCCCAGCGAGGGATGCATCCCAGCATGGGACCCTGCCTCTGAAAGCTGGCTTCAAACCCTGCGGGGCCTAAGCCTGGAGGGGTACTGGTATCTGCCACTCCCGCCCATGTACGGCAAAGCAAGAGAGACAACTTCTGCCTGCCTCCTGTTTAAAAATACTCTCCCAAAATTTTACGTGAGCCGGAAGCTACTGGGAGTGTCCAGCTTCATAACCAACGGGTGCCACGTTGGCCATGTTTGCCTTTCCCCTTCTTCTAGCTGCCAGATGCTATAAGAGGGCAAAGCCTGCAATCACGGATACTCTGTGCCACCTCCCTTCTGCTGAGTTCTGTCCAGCTGCCCCTGAAAATTTCCCTTCTCTATCAGCCTCTCCCTTTGCAGTGAGGGAAAGCCACTTCTAATCTTCAATTCCAGCAGCGGTTTTCGCCTCACCTCCTTGCCTTCTCCCAGGGATCTGGCCTGACTCCTCTGTTACAAATATTGGTTAGATGTAGACGTATGTGCAGATATAAGCATAAATGTAGATATATTTGTTAAGGAAAGTTACTGTAGGGTGTTTATCATTTAAAAATGCACAAAGGACTAAACTGGCCCTAAGGCAATGTTGGCTGATTGTATCTGCATCTCTCAGCTTAAAAAAAAACACTACATGATAAATAAGAACTGCATATAAAAACCACAGATAACAAAATCTTGAGCACTATTAGGATATAGAAAATACCATAGCTCTCAAATTACCTGTAAGTAGAATGATATAACAAATTACAACAGAACCATCACTGGAAATACTGGTCTTGTAAGATTATTGGTGCAGAAAATAGGGAAGAGGGGGTCCAAAGATACTCCATGGAAAAAGATCGGGTTCTAGATGAAGCACAAAAAAAAAAACCAGTCAAAGAAAGAGAAAGCAAATGGTGTATTAAAAATAGAGAAGACAAGTGAGGCATCCACCGGTTCATAGCATCAAGTAAAGGGAAGAGCTTCAAAGAAGGTGGGGCTGAAAGAGCCAGCCTCAAGGAAGTATTGCTTTGAAAGGATAAGGGGATAGATAAAGAAGAAAACTGCCCCTTGGGGATTTTGCAATGCAGAAAAAATAAGAAAAAAATAAAACAAGGTGAGGAAGTCAAGGATTCGACACAAATAAAAACAAATGTTAATATAAGTATAACGGCTCAGAAATTTTATCTTCTTTAATCTGGCCTTTTTCTTTCGATTTTGACTCAAACAGACCTCACCTAGTGCCCTGGCTCAGCCACTGTCTTCTCCCTTTGCTGAGTCATTAAACGCTCAGAACAATGAACCGGTGACTTGCATCCGTCTTAGGGACAAAGTCCTGGATCTCTTGACTGCAAGACAAGAGTCTCCAATCAAACTAAAGATAACATCTTGGCCTCAGTTGTGTTTTAGCTCCAAACCTAAGAAAGCTGAATTATCCCACTAAAAAATCACTGCAAAATGAAAAAGAACAACTTAATGGCTGACAGCAAGACCAGATGCAATGATCAATTACCCCTTACCCATCAACCCATCAGTAGAGACCTCAACCCTAATAACCTTAGAGTCACCATGATTAATTATATTTTTCCTTATAGAATCCATCCCCTAGAAGCCTTCAGGAGCCAGGTCTTTGAGTATGTGCTCACCTGTGACTCCATGCATGGTGCCACTTCCTTAATAAACTCTTACTTTCTTGGCTGCAAACTCCTGTTTTTGTCTTACTGGGCTTTGATGCATGCAGGCAAATGGACCCCTTTAGTCTGGTAACATAAGCCCAAACTTCCCACCATCACTACCATCCCCATGAAAATCAGCCACTACAAAAACATGGAAAGATGCTTTTAAACTAAGACTACTGCTCATGTAATGCCTAAAGCAAAGGTACAAAAAAAGAGACCAGTTTCATACAAAACTAAAAGAAAAAAAAAAGGAAGTGAGAGTTAAAAGAAGTTCAGAACCCCACTTCTCCAGAGAAAATAATGCAGGAGAAAAAACCTCAAAAAAACTATGAGATCACACTCCAAACAGAAATAAATATTTTTAAACATTATTTGGCTTCGTATATTAAAAATGGAACCAGAAAATCAGAAGTAAGGGAGGATGTGGGCAATTAACTGAAAATTGGAGAGGTGAACAAAGTCACAAAAATATTTTTTAAGAAAGACAAAGTTATTTCAGAATAAGAAATAAATTACAAAGTCCAGATGAACAATAATTTGTGATCAATATTTAATAAATGATATTGAAAAAAGGTCAGAAAGTTACTAAGAAAATGAACATCAGTTAAAGAAAGGAAAAAAGGTCAGAGAAAAAGCAGTTATAATGGAATATAGTCAAAGAAGATCCAGCATATACATTACAGAAGTCCTTTTAAGAAGGCCAAAGCCATGGGGGAAAAAAAAAAGAAACCTGATATTTAAACCCAGAATTCAAGAAAAAAAATGAAAAGTAAGAGTGAATTTAAATTCACATTCTGAAAGGTTACACCAGACATGGGAAAACTGACACAGAATTTTCCACTCTGATACCAAGCCTAGCAAAAATATCAGACTTTAGCATCAAGATAAAAATCCTCAGGGTCTCCAAGTAAAGAGCAGCACAGGTTATTCATCAGAGTAAGAGAATAAGACTGATGCCGCCTTTCTCAAAGTAATACACTAAGTTCACTGTAAAACAGCATTAAAAATACAACTCAAAGAATCAAACTGTAAGCCAAAGACTACATTTTCTAGGCAAGCTGTCTGATGTCCCAACAACGTAAGAAATTCAGTGCTGGTCCTTCTCTGTAGCCCAGGGCCACTGATGCTAGTGAAAAAAAGTCATAGCTCGTTAATACCTATGAAGTGATGAAGCCCTGTGGTGATAGAAGCCAGACAACAGTGCTTGACCACCAGATGCAAGGAAGCTACATTTACTACAATGGCTGGCAAGGTCAGGGGGTAATTTAGAGGGCTTGTCCCCCAGGTAGTTACAGAGATGGTCAGTATAACATGACATCCTTAGTGACAACAAACAAGCAGTCACAGAGGGTTCTGTTACACATTTACAGTGAGGGGGAAGCAAGAATGAAGGAGCAGATGGAAGAAGGCAGTTTTACCAATAAAAAGTCATATTCCTTATTCAATTCCTGGACAGGAGCCAGTTTTCTAACTCATATTTTGGCTAATAAAATAGCTAAGCCTCTAGGAGAAAGGACCGTTCCACATCACCGTAAGTATATGTTTTGATTATGCACCCTATAATTCTCACAAAAGTACATCGGGTCCTTCACAAGGCTGAATGTACACTTGACAAAGTGAATATACAGGTATTTGGATGACTCTTGGACACAGTGGCTCAGTTAACAATGATACTCAATGATGTAAAATGTCATTTCTTTTAAGTGTTAGGTTCTGGATAACATTTAATTTGTAGTGGGTTCTCTGGGTCTGCAGGCCTGTGCAGTGGTCACATTCCCAGTGTCTGAATAAATAACTGAGATCAACACACTTGGCAGTAAGAGTAACCCCACATCGGGTCCTTGGCCTTTGGGATCAGTGCTGCCACAGTGAAGAAGTCTAAGCAGAAGCCTCTAAAAGTGTGCTACATCCAGTCAAGATAGTAAATGAAAAACAACATTGCTTTCTTGGGGTTGTAGACATTAGCATCATCATTTAGGACCCAAAGAATGCTGGGCTAGGATCTTATTATATCTCCACTTAATGTGCCAGAATGACTATAAAGTATAGAAGGTTCAACTAATTAGTAGTCCCAATCACAGTTGTTGTGCTCGGTATAGCATTCTGCTGGTTTAGCTTAACAAGGCCTCATTATAGATATTCTTTTGTATTCTAATAAAATTATAACTAATCTGTGTTCACATGGAGCAAACAAAATATTCATTTATAAATATGTCCTAGGGCTAGATTAATTCTTCTGCTCTCTGTCATAATGTAATACAAAGGGAGCTAGACGACCTGGAATTCGGCAGAATGTCATATTGATAGATCACATTGATGACAGTGATGATAGGACAGGATGAACAAGAAGTAATTTTTTTGCAGCTTTGTTAACATAATGGCTTCAGAGGACAGAAGATAAATATAATGACATTTCACAGACCTAACAATTTGCAAGTTTGTCTGGATCAGTACTCGAGGGCATGCTGAAATATCACTCCCAGAGTGTAAGAGTAATGTTGTACCTGATTCTTCTCCTACTGCAAAGAAAGAAGCACTGGGTCTGGTCACTGCCTCCTAAGCAACAAATGCCACACCGTGAAACATTGCCCTGACCCATACACTGGGTGACATCTTCAGTTGCCACCTTTGAGTGTCACCTAGAACAGGAAAAGATTTTAAAGAAGATCCATGTCTGGTCCCATGTCTTTGTGAGTACCCTGGGGATCATTAAAAATATATAGAGATAGCTAACAGTATTGTAGTTATATCAGAAGTGACTATGTACCAAATATAATATCACACTAAATCGTAGTGTGCCTCCCTTCAGCCAGATTCCCAAAATTCTCTTGGTAGCTCATACTAGCTAACATTGGGGAAAGTGTGATGGAGGAGAAATCAGAAGTAAAATGGTCATATTTTGCTTACTTATTTGTTGATTAGGTTCCACTTATAGGTGAGAGCATATGGTATCGACAAAGCCAAATTGGGGGAAGGATTGGGGATGGGAGGTGGGGGTGGGTGGGACTGGGGAAAGTGGAGGTGGGAAAATGTTGATTAAAAAAATGGACAGGGGAGGCTAAGAATACTGTAGGAAATCGAGAAGCCAAAGAACTGATATGTACAGTCCATGGACATGAACTAAGAAGTGTGGGAATGATGGGGTGGGGTGCAGGGCAGAGGGGATAAAGGGGGGGGGAATGGGACAACTGTAGTAGCATACTCAATAAAATACACCAAAAGCATTAAAAAAAAGAATTAAAATGGTCAGAAATTTAAAAAACTTACATTTGAAAAAATCATTAAAATATGTTTTAAAAGATCTTGCTAGCACCCCTTCCAGAGCCTCATATGTTAATTCATGCTAAGTAGGAATTTTCAGGCTTAAACTTCATTAGTTTCATGATAAATCTGCCTCCGTCATTGTCTCTTATTATTTAAAGTGATCTATTATCCTCAGAAATTATTTGATTATTGTTTATAGAAGAGAAAAAAGAAATACAACCTTGAAAATGTTCCTCTTTATTAAATTCACAAATAATAAATTACAGTTCTTGTTCTCAAATCAAAATATTAATTAACTTTAATTTTCACCTATTAATAATGTAGTTTAAGGTAGAGTATTTGCTAGTCTTCCAGCAATGTGTACTATTAGTACATTAGTACTATTTATTAGTTTGGCATTTTATTTTGTATAATTTGGCCCACCATCAGAAGTACAAATTAATCAAATTTCAACACAGCAAACAATTCATAGAAAATAAACATCATAAACAAAATTAATCCTCAAAATAAATTAGTTCAGAACTAATAAAAATGTATTACAAACTCATATCCAATGCACAGCACTGAGAAACATCAAATGGAATGAATACATGCCTACATTTTTGACCCCAATAAGAAAATGCCTAATGAAGTAGCATAGATAATAACCTATATAATACAGCATTCCAAACATGCATTCATAACAAATCCACAGTAATTCCCAAAACTATTTGAATGATACAAGGAGCCTGAAATAAAACACAGTTGTTATAGTACTTTAGCAAAGGAGTAATAAATGACATGGCTATCACTCAGCATTAGAAGCAGCTACTATCTCTGCATTCTAATAAGTTAAAGGCAAAAAAAGAAACAGGTATTTTGGTGCACTAAACATAGAATTAATTTAACTCATAGAAAAAATATACTATCAATACTCAAACTGCAGAATACTGGTTTAGCAAACTAGAATCCACAATGGCGGTCACTTACCAATAAACAGGAAAAATAGTATATAAGACACACACAACTTTGTCTCACATCTCATGAAAAAAAAGGATGGTCTAGTTAAAATATTCATTTTTTAAAAAGGTTTTATTTATTTTTAGACAGAGGGGAAGGGAGGGAGAAAGAGAGGCAGAGAAACATCAATGTGTGCTTGCCTCTCACACACCCCCTACTAGGGAACTGGCCAGCAAGCCAGTCATGTGCCCTGACTGGGACTGGAACCAGTGAGCTTTATGGTTTGCAGGTCAGCACCCAATCCATTGAGCCGCACCAGTCAAGGCTAGTTAAAACATTCTTATATAAGCTGTAAGAAATATTTTCTTTACCATTGGCTAGCTGTCAAATGTATACTAAGCTATTTTAGATAGATAAAATTTCAGCAGATTCAAGGATATATTTGTGTGTTTTTCATGTTTCTATGTATATCTCTAAGAATTATTTTGGATCTAATTTTCAAGAAAAAATTTTGCCTCAGAGAAGTTGATGAGCTTTATTTCCACAGACAATTTATATCTGATAACATGATTATGTTTTATTTTACTTTTAAATCAAGAGAAACAGAATCAAGTTTATGGACTCATTTTAGTAAAATATTTTCATGGTTTCCTGGATTAGCACAATAACATCTTAATATTTTTCCTTGCCTCTGGATTTGCCCACAAGAAAAGTGATTCTTATAATTACTCCTAATTCCAGACACCAGCACTTTCATTGGTGTGAGTGCAATAGGGTCCCAGAATTCCAAGATATCTAGGTTAAACGTGTCCTCTCTCCTAATATTCATAGACATTCATATGCTTGCAGACCATTAGGACTAATTACTCTCTAGTGAAGGTTGTAGAGTACTGTCCAGGTAACAATTTACAGACCTAGTCACTAATTTCTGCAGCAGTTTGAATTGTTACCTGCTGATTTCTCAGTCAGATCCTTCTCCAACAATTGGGCTAAAAGGAGCTGGCTGCTTTACCTAATACATTTCCCTAACCCTAGGGGCAGCTCACCTCCAATGATTGGCTGATGAAGGATTGCAGAGGCTGAGCTCCCTTACATATATTCAGGGTATCGTTGAAGGGCTATCTCAGTTCAAAAATCCCCATAGAATTGGCTTCAATTACAACTGAATTCCAAGTCAACTTCTTTCTATACTCATTCCTGCTCCCTTAATCCCTTTACAAATAGTGTTTACAACAACATTCATCAACAACATCCTGGAAGGCAAATCTCTGTTTCCTGGGGAATATGACTTAAGTCTATTGGTATCAAACATTATACTAGGAAGCTGCTCCTAAATGGAATTTCAAAACTGAATCAACTGCCAGCTTTATAGGCTAATGAAGAATCCAATCAAGTAATTTTCCTTGGCATGCTGTAGAGATTCAATTATTAAAAATTTTTACAGTGGTGAATTAAGATGAGATAGATGTAGAAGAAAATGTGTGGAATGGTACAACATTTCAAACATTTGGGAGATTCAATAGAAGATGTAATAGTAAAGAATACAGAATTCATGACATTTGCTGGGTGTTATTGATTCATTGAAGAAACATAATAAAAGGATATGAATGATTAATGAACCTTAGAGTTTGGTTAGCAGCATAAAACAAGTTTTACTGCCTACAGCTAAAGGCCAGGAAAAGTTTATTATTTGGGTATTGGAACTCCTACACAGGTTGAATCTCAACCCCAGAAAATGTGCTATGCCAAGACCAGAAACCTTATTAGGAAATGTTTGGACTCTTAGAATTGATATATATACCTATGGGTCCATGCACTTAAAAATCTTTAATTTCCCAGCTTATCAAAACTATTTCGGCCTACAAAAGTGACTCACTCCTCCCTGTTTAAAATTATCTACTTTATTGCATGAATACCATAGAGGAATTCCTTTCTTGTGAAAACACACATGACCTCCTCAGCATAACACCACTCCCTCTTGGCCATCAGAATAATAACGAGAATCAAGTTGCAACATAACCTTCCTAACAATGTCAATGACCTCTTAAGTTTGTATGGGGACGGGACTCCACACCAAAGGCACTATGGGCCCTAGCTAGCATGTACAAGTACTTAGAACTCCTTAAAGAAAGAGAGGTTGGATCTCTGCATGGAAGAGTATAACAATTTAACAAGAGCATGTAATAATGCTTAATCTCTATCTTACTCAAAGGAACCTATACCTATTTAATTATTTAACTATAATGCAAGAAAATGCATTACCCAAAACATCGTAAAAATTGTTAGGTGCAGGACCTTGGTTGATATTGTTACCTGGAGAAGCAAATTGTCATCACAACCATCCTCCCCATGAATATGGGCAGAGGTCATCGCCCAAGGCATAGGAGGCTATGTAATAAATTAAGCCCTAGACCAGGCATGGCTCACAGTGGCTAATAGTCTGACAGGACTAAAGAACAATTTGATGGCAATTTCTAAGTGATTCAAATGTATTATACTTGGTGGTTTGTTTCCTTCTTCATTTGCAGAATCCCCACATGGATTGCTTGATCTGTGAGGTAAGAGATCCCATAGAAAAAGCCAAATGCAAGCCCCAGAGACTAACCCCCTTCCCACAAAGATAGTAAATTGAGAGAAATATAATATCCTGGAGTGAATGGTAGGGATTAGAGCCAATTTTTAGAACTAAAAGATGCTGAAATTGCGGTCTCATTATACTCCCTTCATTCGTTAGTTTGGTACCTACAAAAATGAGCTCTATCCTGGCAGATGAAAATGTACTATCACCAACTCAAATAAATAGTAGCCTCAACTGCAGTACCTGCTCCACTAGAAATTATTATCACAGATTCCTATAGTTTGTATACAGCCATTAATTGGGCTTATGTGTCCTTTCTCATGGCAATCAAGTGATTGAGAAGAAGTAGAAGTAGTTTGTATCCGCATGATGTATTAGTTTTCTGGGGCTGCGTCAGCAAATTGCCACAATCTGGTGGCTCAAAACAACAGAAATAAGATTATTCTCTTACAGTCCTGGAGGACAGATGTTTGAAATCAAGGCGTCAGCAGGGCTGCTTTTTTCCTGAAGGCTCTAAGGGAGAATCTATTCAGGGCCTGTCTCCTGGCTTCCGGTGGCTGCTACAATCCTTAGCTTTCCTTGATGCGTAGTTGCAGTCATTCCAATGCTACCTCCTTTTTCACATGGAGTTCCCATGTGTCTCTGTTTTCATAAGCACAGCAGTCATTAGATTAGAGCACACGCTAATCCACTGAGGACCTCCTTTAAACCTACCCATTACGTCTGCAAAGATTCCGTTTCCAAATAAGGTAACATTCTGATGTCCAGGGTAGACATGAATTTCTGAAGTCCAGTGGACGTTATTCAACCCAGTCCATTTGGTATTTACCAGAGTACACATTTGCAGTCCTGCTCTGTGATAGGGTAGTACTAGAAGAATTCAACTACTTAGACATTCTATACACATCACATTGCTTGACTGTATATGTAACATTGTTTGTTAGATAATGACATTTTGCTATATGAGTAAGATATAGCAAGTACCCTAGAGTATTTTGTAATACACTGATACTTGATAGGGTGAAAACTGAACTCCATAAAGTTATTGAGGGGTGTCTAACAGTTAAAATAAATTTTTAGGCTTTAGTCATGTGGGTGTAAAGGAGAATGCAAGAACATTGTGTCCAAAGAAAAACAACAGCAACAATATCAAAGCTATTGCATGTCTTCATCCCTACCAATAAGATACAATAAATACAATGCCATCTCGAACGTTTTGAGTTCCAAAGGTGGTACATTCTACACTTGGTTAAATATCAGTACCTTACTTATCAATTTGTACTTAAATTTATTAGTTTTGTATGAGGTCAAGGGAAAAAAATAATTATGCCGCAGCCTAGTTTGTGGTATAAGTAGCCTGTAGCTTGGGCAATATTATCTTGCAGGCTCTATGGTTCTAAAAGTGTATGTGGTAAATATAGATGTCACATACAGGCTGTGGCAGACGAAACAGGAGAATTAAAAGGAGACTCTTAGGGCTGTAAAGAAGAAAAAAGACAATAATGGAACTCAGCCTTGATGTGCTACTGGACCCTCATTAAGATGGAGAACCTGATCATGAGGTATCAGGTAACCCCATAGTCAGAGCTACTGAGTATGTTGTGTATCCCAGACACAAGTGAAAATTCCAGGCAACTGAAATTCAATCCATTATCAGTGTTGTATATCCATGATCAGGCGTAACTGCTGGAAGGTACAATAGAACTTCATTGGGAAGTTGAGCAGATCCCAAAGTAATCCCTTGTTCACGCCACAATTCCTTTCCCATTGCTAACACACACTTAATAGTCACATGAAAGGTTCCTTAACATAAGCTGGCAGAGAGGAAAAGGTCCCACTTGATTCAAGGAAGGGGTGTCTCATTATGTGGATACAAGATTTTTAAAAAACGTACTTTCTATGGGTCTCAGTCCCATAAAAGTGGACCTGACAACCAGGAATTAGGCAGAGCCTCCCATGTGCAGAGCTCTGGGAGTGAAGCTAATGTCTATCTACATTATGTGGAAGAAAAAGTGTTCCAAGGTTAGAATAAACAAAGACACAGGGGAAGGAGGAAAAAGCTTTATTGCTTGGTCGACATTCAGAAGGAGAAATACTGGAAGACACCAGAGACAAAATCTTGTGAAAGAGGAATATGGGTGGACCTATGGTAATGGATATGAAGTATGAAGATCTTTAGAAGGCATGGAAATCTACTAGAAAACATTCACGGTCATAGATTACATTAATAAATAATTAAATAACCAAGGGCACAACCACCTAGGGCTGAAAAACTGAGCTCCTTAAGAGGGTACCAATGTGGCAAAAAATGGAAGATATACAGAGGCCTGGTAACCGGGCTGCCACACCCCCAAGGCTGATCTCGATATTGATGCCGCTGAATCTCCATCCATCCTACCAAAGGTCAACTCTAAAAGAACAACATGAGCAGAAAAGAGCCACTTTTTTTTTTGGCAGGCTGGTTAAATTGCACTTGTATTCTGGAAGGGGCAGTGATATATATTAACTGGAATTTACATTTATGCCAAGTATGGGTTTGGATTTTCTCCCCCTAGGGCCTCAGCCAGCTTACAAATGGTTTGATTTTCTTACTTCTAGGAAACAATTCTCTACGGATTTCTCACATTTCTACAAGTCTTATGAGAACAGGTACTGCAGCCTTTGTTCCAGTCTAAGCATGGTATTTGTAAAGGGAATAGCCTTATAAAATAGAGACTGTATTTCCCCCTAGAGCAATGGGCAGCCATGTCTACTGCTTATTTTAATGATTCCTGGTCCCTAAACTCATCGAGTTTTTTCTCCTCTGAAAAGACCGGCCCTCTCCACTGTGCCTCAATTTGAGATGATATTTGAAGGCATATCCCAGCCCCAAAGCTCCCTATAACATCAACTGTGGCCTCTGTTGCAAGTGCATCCCTCACTCAGTAGTTCAGCGATCCCTCCTGCCCAGCCCTGTTTTCCTTACTTTGCATAGGTTAGTTTCCCAAGAGTCTTCCCCAATATGCCTATTGCATAACATTTCTACCTGAGAGTCTCTTTGCCAGAAAATCTCTCCTAGAATACTCTGTGTGCTCCTTATTTCTGTCATATTGCTAACCTATTCTCCTTTCATTTCTTTAGGAGCACTCTCTGCCTCAGGACCTCTCTCAAACCCAAGCGGTGAAAAGTTTAATCGATCTAAGACCCCAACTGCTACCTCCCAAAATCGTCGTTATGTCTGGCTAAGGCCATAGGCTGCTTCTAGCCAGTAACTGAGCCTAGCAGGGACACCAAGGCAGGCCCTTTCCAGGGAGTCATGGGAATTCCTCTAAAGAGTAATTTCAGCATGAGGATTCCCCATCAGCTTAGCGACATATTCTTAGAACAGCACTGGACTCCACAATGCTCCCATCTGATCTTTTTTCTTCCCTTTCTATTTCACATGTGTTAGAGCTACACTGAGATTTCATCACTCTCACAGCCTCCCCCAGTTCCCTTTTTATTTTCCATCACAGACATTTTCCGTAATAAATGTCCTGCATGCCCGTCTGGACTAACACACCATCCCATTTCCATCACTGTTTCTGATAGTCCAATGAAAGTTTTTAACCCTACCAAGGCCGCCCTCTGCCATCTTTATCATTTTCACTGCCCTTTTAAATGTTCATTCTCTTGCATAATCATCAGGTTTTTTCTCTTCTCTATATTCATTTATCCTCTGGAATATGTCATTCCCCTCCATGGCTTTAAATACCATACGTGCGCATGTGGACACCAAACATAT
The DNA here is from genome assembly GCA_004026545.1 of Mormoops blainvillei. Classification (NCBI taxonomy): domain Eukaryota; kingdom Metazoa; phylum Chordata; class Mammalia; order Chiroptera; family Mormoopidae; genus Mormoops; species Mormoops blainvillei. Next base: position 111,405 of record PVJD01003965.1, on the reverse strand, counting down.
GCCACTTGCTTTGTTCTTCCCTCATATCCGATACCACGGGGGCAATAATCATTTGAATATTGAATAGGCATATCAAAGTTAACAGGTTCAAACTGAATTCTTGATCCAGCTGACAACCTGATTCCCTTGCAATTTTTCTGATTTTAGTGATTAGAAAATTTATTTGTACAGTTGCCTGAATTAAAATTTATTTTTTCTTTAACATCCAACATATCTAAAATCTGACCAATTCTCAACTTCTCCACTGAAGTACACCAGTCCAAGACACCCGGGTTTATTACTTGGATTAATTTAATAGCTTCCCAATTAGCCTCCTCTCTACTATCCTTGCCTTTCTGTAATTTATTCTCATCACTGTAGCCAGAATCATCTTCTAGAAATGAAAGGTACCTTCTTTGCTTACAACTTCCCCAAGGGTATTCCTCTTATTTAAAATAAAAGATTGAGTTCTTCAAATACTTTGTGACGTTGTGGGGCCAGCCCCGTGCTGCCTCTCTGGCTATATTTTCTAATACTCTTCCCATTGTCACCTGCCCTGGAACACTGGCCTCCTCCGTACTGTGACTGACGTGCAGCACCACACATATTCTCTCCTTAGATCCTGGTTCTTACCCTTTCCTCTGAATATAGTGCGTTTTCTTTAAATAATCATATAGCTACCCGCCTCTCTTCATTAAAGCTTTGCTTAAATCTCACTCCCAATGGTCTTTCATGACAATTGCTATAAAAATTGCTCCCTTTTAATCTCTCTGATATTCACCATGCCCCTGCCTTTCTTTACTTTTTCTCTATAGTACTTATTTCTGACATTTTCTACCATTCAGTTATTTATTTTCTTAGTTTTATTATTTCTCTCACTTTTACTAGAATTGTTAGTTTTGTTCAACTGTATTATTTTCCTTCTGACTTTTGCCAACTTGTTTTGTCAATGAGTGAAGGAGAATGGCTCTTTTATTTCTCTCCTTAGTTCGATTGGTTTTAATTTCATGAATTTTGAAGCTCCATTTTGAGACAGTGCCATATTTAAGAGTGTACTAGCTTCTGGCTGAATTAGATCTTTCATCCTTATGAGAATACTCTGTTTTCCTTTAGTACTAACCCTATTCTTGAACTTCACTTAATACAATGTTAATAGAGCCACTTCAGCTTTCTTATACTTTATATTTACATGGTATTATCTTCATTTTTTTATTTTTAAATTGCCTATGTTTCTGTTTTATCAAGAATCTTTTGTAGTAATCATGTGTTTTAGTGCTTCGATTATCCTTAGCTAGTAATCTCAGTCTTTTAAAATTAAAATAGTCTATTTATATTTAATTCAAAATAGAGATACATTTAGGTTTAAAAGTAATATCATACTAGTTTTTCTCTATTTGCCCCAAAATAATCGTTCAATTTTGAATTTTCTTTCTGCCATTATTTGTTATTCTTTCTGTTTTAGTTAATCATGTATTTTTTTAAAAAAATTCCATTCCAACTAAGCTTTTAACTTTGTAGCATACCATTTTGTTCCTTTAAAAAAGTGGTTGTTGTATGGTTAACAAAATGAATTTTTTAATTTATCACAATCTATCATGAATTAGTATTATAATATTACTACTCATATAATGTAGGAATTTTAGAAGATTCTAATTATATTTATTTCAAAGCATATGAAATTCATTGCTATTAGTTTTGTTTTAAATGGGCAATTGTCTGGTATAAGTAACTGGCTAGTAGCATAATCTGAAGATCTAATATTTTATTTGATATAAATAAAAACAGGAATATTTTAGAAATCATCATATCTTTTTTCCCAGAATGACCAACTGTTTACCTTTAGACTTATTTGCTTTCTATTTTTTAACTCTATTTTTCATTACTTTTTCATTTGTAAATAATAATTTTTTTGTAATTTGAGAGCAACAGTAATGTTATATAAATGTCCAATTCCTCATCAAATCTTTAGCCACATGTTTTAGCACTCAATTACATTGTAGCTCCATCATTTATTCCATGTTTACTAGTTTTATTTCTTCTTCACCTGTTTATTGATTCATTTATCTCTTTTCAATGGGGACCCCGAAAAATGGAATTATCTTGTGGAGGGCAGGTGCCTTGTACAGGCTCCCCCCACTAAGTGAGTGTTCTAGGAACCCATCCGTATCAGTGTGCCAGCTGGTGTTGTTATGAGAGGCTGTGTTCCGCTTCAGTGAATTTTTTTTTTGAAGACTCTTTCAATGCATTTGCCATTTCATGCTCGGTGATTTACGACTGTACCTGTCCACAGTTGCTGAGTTTTCAGCAGTTTTTGACCAAAGATGGTATGACCCCCATGCCTCAGCCCCTTATTCACCAGATTTCACCCGGAGTAACTTTTTTGTTTCATCTGATGTAAAAAGTTGTCAAAGGGAAACATTTGCCAATGTGCAAGAGGTGAAACACAAAACAGCAGAAGCACCAAAAGCCATCAAAATTGATGAGTTCAGAAACTGTTTTGAGTAGTGGAAGCATCTCAATAGGTGCACTGCATCAGATGGAGAGAGCTTTGAAGGCGACTGAAATTTAAACATGGAAGAATAAATATGCATTTTTTAATAAATAAATTCTGGGGTTTCTTTTAGTCTCCCCTCATATATCAGTATTCAACTTCATTTTACTCAGTTTGTTATAATCCATTACCGCCATTATTATTTTGATGCTCAAATTGTTCCAGATGTGGACAACAGGGGCTTCTGTGGTCTGGCCCTTTGCACATAACACACACTACCATATTCTGTGAACTCTTCACATTTATGTCATGACAGTATGTTCCAGATGCACCTTATTTTTTCTTGTATTTGAAATCATTGTTTCTTTTCCAGTAGTTTTGGTTTCTTCTCATGAAAAACGATATTTATAAATCCAGGTATCAGTGCTCGGTATATGCATTACTGGTGGAATGACATTGATCCAAAGACCTTAGAAAATAGATAGATGAATAGAGACAGATATAGACAAATTAATATATACATGTTAAAAATCCTGATTTTATTCTAATATCTCCAATTCCATTTCAATATCTAAAGGTACGTTCTAGTCTTCCTCCTTCCCACGTTTACAATACCCCTTTCTAGCAGTAAGAAATATGACTAACTTTAAGCACAGCATATTTACTAATTTATTCAAACACAGAAAACACATTAATTTGACAATTTATAACATATACCACTTTAATAAGTGAATTCAATAACTATAGTTTAGTATCTGCTTCCCTATAATGAAATACAGACTTTAAAGTAAAACATAAAGAGTGTCTTTGTATAAGTGGTATTATCTGTGTTACTAGCTTACTTTAGCTTCTTTAATTTGATATGTCATTGGGATACAACTTGTAGAATATTCAGGACAAATACTATTGCAAATATTTCTTTGAAGACACTGGAGGAGGGGAAAAATAAATAACTTCTATTCTTATTACTCTCTGAATGTCTACAATAATTCCTGCCTTTCAGAAGATTACTGAACACCTCTAAGTTGTTTAGACATAAAGTGGACAATAAAAAGACAAAGAAGTAAATGATCAATGTTAGTGGGGGAAATTGAAGAAGATCAATCAGACATCCCACTGAGTACAAACCTCATAGATGAAAAGCACAGATTAATAAGTGAAAGCTGAATGGACAAGAACTGACAGATTCTCCTAAAAGGAAAAAAGTTTAAATAAAGGTTATCAATAAAAATTCTAAAATTTTTTTGATAACCAAAAAAAATGAATTTTTTGATGCATACAATGTTTTTTTATGAATATACTTCCCAATAGTCAATATTATTGTTTTCTAGAATGAATGCTATCTAAAATTGATATTTTGTAGTAAATTTTATACTGGTAGTTTTTGAAAAAATTCTATGTAAAACTTGTCAATATTTCAAGTATAATTTTTTGCATGCCAAAAAATGAAATGATTAAAATTATTTATTTTTTCAGTCTTATAATTACACACACATATACATAGACATTTTTCAAATGCTATATCCAAATATTTCTATTTACAGAATAAATAATAAAATATTCAATATCATTTCTGATCATTGTCATGTCCTATATATTGAATATTTTCCTTAAAATATTTTTATTTCCAAATATTATTTTGACCATTTGTGATTTTTTAAAAAAGAAAATTCTAGTAAGTGTCCATTTACATTTCTACATGTGCAATTACAAAATCTAATGCATATTCATATTTTCTTTGGTAGTTATTTTGATTTCACTATAAGGAGTCATTGGTAAGGTTAAGGCAGAAGAGAGATTGAAACTCTATATTCAAAATAAATGAGAACACTCTAAATGAAATATACAATTCCTCCTTTGATTATCATAGAAGAAAGTAGATTATAAACAATTCCTTTTTTCCATAATTCTATTAAATTCCCTTTTTATTCCAAGGTATCCAATCATCATCAATTCTACAAAAGGTATCTCCCCTTGCAAATATCATATTGACCCTTTGAAATTTTATTCCTAATCAAAATAAACATTTTGTATAATGCCATTAGTTTATAATTATCCCTTCTAGCTTTTCTTAATTTGTCTACATCTCCTTGCCAATGAACTACCTAAAAATGAGGTTTAGTAGAGCTCTACTGTGATAAACACATGAATAAGAAATGTAACATAAAGGGTACTAAAATAAAGAAAGAGTGTTGGAAAACCTTTATTTTTAAGTTTAGGAACGGGTGAGGACAGAGAGCAACATTGTGCAGTCACGTGTATGTTGATAATTTATTCACACATATAGGTATCTCAGAGTAAGAAAAAGGCTTCCTTTTTCTCAAAATATATCTAATGTTAAAGTTTTATTAAAATTTTATAACATTGGTTTTCCTCCACAATATTTTCTTCTGACTTCTTTTTCTTCATTATTTACTTTGTCTCTTACATCAAAAGGAATGTATTTTTGAATGTGTGTATGTGTTTAGAAATGACCAAATCAGGCTTTAGTATATATGTAGACAATGGGTTGGATAAATTGGAAAAAATTCGATGATTAAAGATTTAGAAAGACATTTCAATAGTCAAGGAGAAAGGAAAGGTAGCCTGCTTTAGTCATAGAGTTTAGAGAAATCATCACAGTGAAAAATGTTACCAAGAGAGAGTTAATATTTTGAAACTGCAGGTGGAAGGCTGAAGAAAAGGAGGAATAAGGAGTTAAAGTTATTTGGAAGAAGAAACTGAGTAAAGAAAGCAAAGGGACCAAAAGTTGCTGACTCCACTCCTATGGATCAGAATAGTAAATCATAGTTTCACCACTCTTATCTTTCATTTTTATACCTGGTCTACCTTCTTTTCTATGCTAAGCCTCATTTTCATCATCTGCTGAAAGAATATCTGCCGAAAAAGGTTGGTTACAGGAAAATTACTTAAGATAGTGTACATAAAGTATATATTAACACTTCAAATAATTACCAGTGTTCAATACATGGTAGTGATAAGATTCCAAGTTATTCCTGTCAAAAATTAATTTTAATGCAAATATAAATTCCCACAAAGGTAATGACTTACTCATTTCTGAATAATGCCTTATTCATTTCAGTCACCTTGAATGATGCGAACCTTTTTTGGCTTAACTGAAGTTAGAGATTTTAGTGTACTTCATAACCTATTAATATTGAATGTCCTATTCAATATACTTCATAGCCAATTAATATTCCGTTTCAAAATAATGCCAAAAAGTCCTTATCTTTTTTTCCATAAAATAAAAGACACGTTTTTCATTTTCACCAATAACGTTATCAATTTGGATATTTTGAGTATGTCGGCTATCTCCTGCTATTGGCATCTAGTGGGTAGAGGCAAAGGGTGCTGTTAAACATCTTCCAATGCATAAGACAGTTCCACAGCAAAGAATTATTTGGCCAAAATGTCAATACTACCAAGAAACTTTGCAAACCACTTTTCACAAGTCTGATCAGTCACAGCACTTTCTCCATCATTTTTTGCATTTCAGTTACATTTTTACCTTTCTTGAAATAATAAAGCATAATATGCTAAAATGCTGCATATTTTCTTCCAACTTCAATATTGAAATGGTTGCACAAAAATTCACCAATTTTGATTTTTTTCAATGCACGCTGGTATGACAGCTGTCACAATATAATCTAACAAAATTGTTTTGAATGAAAGTTAAAGACAACTAAGCACTATTACAGCCACCTTATAGAAAAAAAACAAATGAACTTTTTGGCCAACCCAATAGTTCAGACAGTTGTGCTATTTTCTTTTAATGTCTTAGATTACAGCTCTTAAAGTACATTATTAAATATATTTTTAAATTAACTTTTATGTAGTGCTAAATACAAAACCTAAACAAAAACATTTACCTGGAAAGCAAATATTTACACTATCTTCACTTGTTTAAAGTAAAACTACAATTTATATAAAACAGCTGTTGCATATTATATAATAATAAAAAAGGAAAGATTCATGGAAATGAGGGAGCCAGCTGGGTGGAGGAGGGTGAAGGGAAAGTGGGGCAATTGTAACAGTATAAACAATAAAATAAAAAAAAACACTAATTTTTTTTTAAACTATAATATTCTGGGAAAAAAGGAAGTATTCAATGTGGAACCAAACGAACTTAGCTTGTCATTAATAACTATTAAACGTTCTGTTTAAAAATCATTAATACAAACTATAAAATGATGAAAGCAAAGGATGACCTTTCCAAATGTGGCAAAAGTGAAATACTGAAGCAGCTGTTGCCATACTGCTCCCTCTTATAAGTCTGCTCTTTCTCTAATGGTTAAAAAGTTGCAATTGCCAAAGAGTCAACAGCACTTCAGTACAGCACTTCCTTTCTTTTATCATTAAAAGTACTCACATTTTCCAAAGAGGACTAAATAAAGCATTGTTTTAATTGCTTTAGTTCTGGAATTCGAGCCATAATTCAATAGGCCTAGAGCCTGCCCCCTCTCATTTCCAGGAGGTAGTCAGCAATTGAAATCTGCAAGTGAGATTTCTCCCTTTCAGTTCTGGTGACATACTGTGGTTGCCTTTGACATTTCTGACCTGGTTTCCAAAGACACCAAAAAAGGTGTTTTTTGTTTGTTTCCTTAGTCCTGAAATTTCATACACAACAAGTTTATCTTAAATAATGCAAGTTTAAAGAAGAAGCGAAGAAGTATATAAATTCCATGGTCTTAATTTTTCATTCTTCTCCCTTACTTAAGAAGTTCAGTTTATATAGATTTTTTTTTTGAATTTTATTACTTTCATTTGAAATTTGCAGTTGAAACAGGTATTTTGTAGTATATATAAATCAATTAAGCATGACAAAATTTGCATCTGTATATGGTTGTTAGAAAAAAGATCACATATGTAATTTTAAGGAACTTCTCAGTGCATGCTAATATAATTTATGGTTATTAATTTTACTTATACTAATTTCAATTAGGAAGAAAAATATGGGACTATTAAATAGGACATGTCTTGGAAACAGTTTGATTTATACAGATTTTTTTGCATGACATACATTTTATGAAAAATATGGTAAATATATTATGAATATACTGAATATCTATATCTAAATATACATTTATACCTATATATGTATGTATAGCTATCTATCTATATTTATGTCCATCATACTGTGTGCATGTGTGTGAGTGTGTGTATGCTTATTGCATTGGCTAGAACTTCAGTGAAACCTTGAATAAAAGTGGGTGCCCTTGCCTTGATTTTACCAGTAAAGTACCCAGTGTTTAACCTTTAAATATGATGTTAACTCTACGTTAGTTGTAGATGTCATTTTTAAGGTTGAGGAAATTGCCTTCTATTCCTAGTTTCCTTAATTTTTTTCATCCAAAATACATGTTGAATATTATCAAAGGGTATTTATATCAATTTACATGACTATGAATATATACTCAAATTAAAAAAATTTGCTAAATAATTTGATTTATTTTGATTGGATTTTTAATGTTAAACCAAACTGCAAGCTGCAATAAACAACACTTGCATATGATAAATTATCATTTTCCTGTATAGTTGGATTCAATTTGTTGAAATTTTAGTACAAATTTTGCAGTTTTGTGTATGAAGAATTACCATTTATTATTTTTCTTTCTTCTTTTAATGAATTATCTAGATTGGCTATTAGAATGATGTTGTTTTCATAGAATGATTTGGGAGGTACTATATTACCCCATTTAGTACTTGTTTTTCCACACTATTACTTTCTATTTTGGTATTTACCATCTCCTTCTTCTTGGAGGGTGTATTTTCCTTTATGTTTTATTTTTCTTCTACTGTTTGTTTGTTCTTAAGGCACAAACTAATCTTTAATATATTTAATATATGGTGCTATAAATTTCCCTCTAATTACTGATTTAGTTAATTCCCCAAAACTTTGATTTTTTTTTCATTTTCTTTTAGTTTATAATATTTTTTAATTTTTATTGATTTTTTTCTCCATGGATTATTTAGAAGTATGTTGTTTAGTTTTAATGTACTTAGGGAATTTTAATATAATTTTATGTTATTAATTTCTAATTCAATTACTTTGTGGTCAGATGTACGTTTATTTTGTATAGCCTGAATTATTTTCATTCACTGAGCCTTGTCTCATGGTCAAGAATATTTTGGAAAATGTTCCAAATGTTGAAAATAATGTGTGCTTCACTATTTCTGGGTGAAATATTTTATAAATGTTAGCTCAGATTGATTGATAGTGCTTTTCAAGTTTTCTACATACTTGATTTTCTGTTTCTATTAATTATTTGATAAGAATGTTGAAATGTTTGACTACAAAGGTGAATTTTCTCTTTTCTATGCATATCTAATTTTTGATTTATGTCTTTTAAATTTCTGTTACTAGGTATATAGATATTTATGATTAATATGTCATTTAAATGAATTGACCTCTGTATCACATTTAAATAACCTTCTTTTCTTTGGTAATATTATTTCCTTCAACATGTATTTTATCTGATATTAAAGTAGTCACTCTCTTTTATTTAGTTATTAATATGGTTGGGTGTATATCTACCATCTCGCCATTTGCTTTCCATTTGTCACAACTGTTTATCTTCTGTTTTTGTCTGCCTTGTTTTTGATTAAATGAGTATTTTATGTTAGTTCATCTCATTTATTTGAATGTTAGGTAAGGGCACTTGCTTTGCTGATTTAGTGGTGTTTGCTTTGTGTCGATCACGTACATATTTTATTCAGCACAGTCTCCTTTAAGTGATACTACACCTTCTCACATACGGTGTAAAAACTTTACAATAGTGTGCAAATTTCTTTTTTTGTTAACCCTCCTGGTCTTCGTGCTCTTATTGTCATATGTATCATTTCAAAGTTTTACAAATTCCATAGTACACTGTTATTACTTCTACTCTAAACAGTTGTTTCTTAAATAGATTTAAATAATATGTTTTAAAAACATACATACCCAAATAGTAATTGTTTTTATTATTTTTCTTTTCTTTATGTAGATTCAGATTTCTATTTGATATCAGTTTTCTTGTGTTCCGTGAACTTGTTTTAAAAGCTTTTTGTAGTATGATTCTGCTGGTGATTATTTTTTCACATTTTGTATTTCTGGAAATACCTTTTTTCCTGTGCTTGTTTGAAATATATCTTAACTATATAGAATTCAGGTTGACAGTTTGAGTTTGTTTGTTTGTTTGCTTGTTATCATTTTAAAGATCATTGTCTTCTGGTTTGTATTATTTCTAGTGAGGAGTCAACTATACTTCTTATCTCTGCACCTCTATACATTGTGTGTTCCCCAGTGACACAGGGGCATCCCGAGTGGACATCCACCGCCTGCCTCTCGCACAGGCACTGTATGAGCTCCCCCCACCCCGGCTCTCTCACAAGTCACTGCGCTGGTTCTCAGAGTCAGGTATACAATTTGCCCTGGGTGGCAGCCCTCTTCCCTTCAGGAAGGCGCAGCTGTTAACTTGCCTTTTGCTAAGCAATGTATCTTGAATGCTGTACCATCTGCTCTCCCTGCCTCTGATCCTGCCTCACATCCTGCCTGAAGTCAGGGTTGTGGAGGATGTTCTACTTTCAAGGGGTCTATGCTCTGCACCCTGTTACATTTGTTTCCCCCTTTACTCAGGACAATCGAGGGTATCTATTTTTGTTTCTAAGATTTGTTAGGGAGGACCAGTGAGAGTTTAATTTAAAACTAAAATTTGTCAACTACTGAGTTAAAGTTTGAGTAATCTACCCAATGCGGCTTGATTTATGAGATTTCAAACACTGATTTGAAAATGAACTTTATCTGGCCCTCTGAGTGCTTTGGAGTTTGTTTGCTCTACTCCTTTTGAGTTCTTTCCACAGACGTTAGTACTTTTCTCATACATATGTGCTAAGCAGTGCTCAGCTGAAGACTCGTAAAGAAGTCTTCAGATCCCTGGAGCTTGCTTTCTGTGTAGTTAGCTCTCTCGCCTTTGGAACTCTGCTATGTGAAATCTAGCCTTCTTGGCCTCTCCAGACATCCATCTTTCTATCATCATCTCAGTGAGATTCATCTTGGAATCTGCAGCTTGAAAATTCTCTTAGGCAGTAAACTTGGGCAATTTTCAAGTCCTATTTCTCCACAATCACCGTCCTGATATCCAATGTCTGGAAAATCATTAGCGTTTAATATGTATTTTTTATGTTTTAGATTTTTCAAAGTTGAGATGGTAAATCTGGCCAATAAAACTTCATGTTGTAAAATATTAGAAGTCGTATTTTTAAATTTATATTCATCCAAATGATGCATATGTCTGCTTATGTCAGGCATCTCAGAGAGACACATGCAAACACTGTAAATTATTTCAAACTACATTTTAAGCTTGGTAGGAATTTTCACAGTTAAATTGAATTTAGATGAAGGTAAGTATCTCCAGGATCTTGCTCTGCAGGCATAGATGAAAGAGGTTGTTCTTCAGACCTTCCACCCTGCTGGTATCCAAATTTGCTTTCTAATGCTATATTATTCTATTAAAGTCTAACTCCATATTACTTGAGATTAGAAAATCACTTATAAATGAAATAGATTAATTTTTCCTCATTTATTCTCAAAGTTAAGATTTTGTTTTCAGTATAACCCGACACAGTCCAGAAATACTGTATATACAAGACCATTTAATAGCTCTGGGCAAGATGGGCTCCCAGTGTTTAATCTGCCGAAGAGCCAGGAGGAGAGCCTTGATACAGTTTTTCTAATACTGAGTCATCCCAGTTCTTTGGGTGAGAGGTAAGGGGCAACGCTCTTATGATGGTTATTTGCTTTACTTATTTACATTACTGGTCTGAGCTTCCTAAAAATTTGTTCAAATTTTTTGAATCTATTTCCATAATTGGAAATGCCCTTGTCTGTTTCTGATAACAACTCATAAAGGTTGTATAAAGTTTACACATATATTTATACAACTATATTTAACTCATAAAAATTTGTATAAGGCTTTATAAAGTGAGTACTGCATTTAACTTTAGCCTCAGAAAGAATATTCTTAGAAACTTTTATATGTGGATTTCAGTTTAAGGGTCACTGTATTACCTAAGTTTTAAGATTTATGTCATTCTTCATATATAGCTTTATATCTTCATATAGTACATGAGTTCTGTCCAGAAGGTATCCAGCCATGTAATATGAAAAGCAGAGACATTTATTGAAAAAGATATCAAGTATAAGAAACATTGTATATAGGACAATGATGCCTCAGTTCCCTCAAAGTAGGCACCTTGGGACCTCACAAATTTCCCCTAGTCACCATCAGCTGCCCCATTGTATTTTCCAGAATCTCATTGACATTCTAAAATCTCTTCCTTGATAAAGGTGATTTTAGTTTTGGGAAAAGCCAGATGTCACAGGGGTCAAATCTGGGCCGTAGCAGGGCTGAGTCACCTGGGTGATATGATGTTATGCCAAAAAGCTCTGCATGAGATGTGATGCATAGGCGGGCATGTTGCTGTGAAGAATTTGCCAATCACCAAGTGCCCATAGTTATGGCCTTCAGAATGACCCAAATAGTTTCCATGGAAGAAGGTTCAAGTATAACACAAAATTCAATGCAAGTTCATCGCTCTACTCATTCAGTCATTTTGAATATGATGGACACATATATTGTGTGTCCATCACAATACTACCCCTACTGACTAGTACAGTGAAGTCATTATTGTTCACGCATGCGCATTCCAGTCCACTCTCCTTGGCTGCCAGGTTACATTGTTGTCAGGCAAACTGTTCTCATTATATTAACAATAGCTGGACTTTTTCCGGACAGACCTCTTGTATATCTTCACAAATATTCATATATATCTCAATCTCTCCCTGTATATACAGCAGTAATACATTTCATCAATATAGTTGTATCTATATTTAGATCTCTTACTCTTTCTACACACATATACACATAAATACACAGTAAATTCACTCTCTACTAAACATGTAAAATTCGATGTATCACAAATATATTAAAATCAATAAGTTACAAAATTCATCAATTTGAATACATCCTCCACTTATGGTACAATGATTTTTTTCACAGAGAATTGTGAACATTCCTATCTCTTTCTTCTCTCTCTTTCTCTCCTTTATACTATTGCCAAATTCTGTAAATTTCAAAAATATTTTTCTAAATCAACACCTAGAAATATATAAAATTCCTATAAATTTCTTCCTCATCACTGCCACTTTTTAAGGTTTACTCGCTTATTGCCAGCTCATCTTTTACAGTAAAATAAGAGAGATCTTCTGAACTACAAATGTGATCATATCATTTACTTCATTAAAATGTTCAGTTGTCAAATTTTCTTTTATATAATGTTCTCCATCTTATAGTTTCTCAAATTTGTCATGATTGCACCCAAATCCCAGCCTTCCATCAAGCTATTTCTCCTTCCTCGAACACTATCTCCTGAAACTCTAATTTACCTTTTTCTTGTCCTCCATATCATATTATTGTTTAAATGTCCTCAGAGAGGTCTCTCTCATTTCTTAAATATTTGGATTTATGTTTAATAATTCATGTAATTTCTGTAGTATAGTGCCAATAAATCTTCACGAAAAACATGTTTTCACTTGGGTGTTAGGGGTTAAAAGCCTGGTAGAATTTGAAAATAAGGATGTGGGAAAACCTGGGAAGGAATTGAAAGTAAATTTCAATTTCAAAAAAACATTTTTCTGACATACTTTGAAGATTATTAAATAATTATTTAATGGGAAGAGAATTTGTCAGAGCCAGTTGAAATTTTTGGCAAGAGGTTAAGTCATCAATTTAATGCTATAAAATACTAATATGATGCTATAAAATAATATATATGCTATATACATACATATTAGGTTTTTAAAAATATCCTGAATTTCTTTTGAGAAGCAAATTATAGGATGTGTAGTGATTTTTCACATCTGTCATTCTGCTGAAATTAATTATTGGTTTTTATCCCTCATCTTCCGAAAACTTTGTATAAACCTATTATATAAAGAATTAGAGCACATATATTTACAGAAGAATCTAGTAACCCTCCAAGACTAAAATATAATAAGTTTGTTGGGAAATATAGGAATAAATGGCCAATTCTCCAATGTAGAAGAACTAAGGTATACGGTCATAAATTTCAAATGATTTGAACTGTAATTAATATCTAACAGCAGTGTACATATAAATCCAAAAAGGAAGCTACTCTAGTGAATCACTTTTTCTCGGCCAAGCAGTCTTTAGGAAAATTGTTATCTTAATTAACTCAAATAATGGTTTGCAGATGTCAGAACCTAAGGCAGGAAGGCCATCCTGGGAACATTGTGAATTCTGCAGTGTATACTTTAACAGAAGCTTTTTAACAGCAGGTGTGACATGCAGAACTTTCACGAAAAATATTGGGTAAGATGGATGAGGTGACTTGAGCTCTATCCTTCAAGCAGAACACCATTTGATAATCTGAATCATGATTTTTGGAAAGCAACTTACAATAACATCTGACTATAAAAGTCCAAAGTTTGCACTTTTCTTTAAATAAATTATTTCAATTTCTGAAGGGTGTTGATGAATTCTTTTTAGAAACAGTGAAAAAGAATACACTTACTTTGACACGGTTTTTGGAAGGCCCCCTTCCTGAAACTGTCGAAAGGAGTTGGGATTTCAAGTTGGTGTCTGAGAAAGAAAAATAATACATATAATATTAAATGATATTAAGTACAAAAATACTGAACTATACTCTAACACATAGATATGTAAATATAATATGGCTCATTCAACTTTAAATAGAGATCAAATGAAAGGATATGAATTTATGAAAAATCAAATATCCATAAAAATGTAAGATAATAGCCTATTTTATAATATGGGTCTTGATTCTTTAAAAAATATTTTATTTATTTATTTTTAGAGAGTGGGGAAGGGAGGGAAAAGAGGGAGAAACATCAATGTGTGGTTACCTCTATCACGCCCCCTACTGGGGTCCTGGCCCACAACCCAGGCATGTGCCCTGAGTGGGAATCGAACTGGTGACCCTTTGGTTCTCAGGTTGGCACTCAATCCAGCTGAGCCACACCAGCCAGGGCTGGTCCTTGATTAATTGGGATGATTATAGACAGATGAAGGCATTTTAAGTTTAAGAAAAAAAGTACTTTAAATATTTGTTTAAATTGACATTTCTCATGTTATCTATGAACTACTGAAACTTAACTATAATTTTTAAAATATGTATTTATGCCCACCAGAGGTGTCCAACCCACGGCCTGAAGGCTGTAATGCAGCTCAGGATGGCTACGAATACCGCTCAACACAAAATATAAATTTACTTAATTTTTTTTTTTTTTGCTAATCAGTTTTTGTTAGTGTTTGTGTATTTAATGTGTGGCCCGAGACAACTCTTCTTTTTCCAGTGTGGCCCAGAGATGCCAAAAGGTTGGACACCCGTGCAGCTAACAGCACCTGAAATACCTGACACACAGTTATCTTAATGTGGTTAAAATGTCATCAAATTGTCATTTTTAAACTTTTTTCTATTCCTTATATATAGTAGCCATTGTATACCAGTAGAAATATATTACATGCTCACTATCTGGATATTTTGTGTTAATTAAAAAACAAAAGGCTAAGAGCAAACTAGCCTTCCTTTTTTATGTCCCCAGCACAGTGAAGTTGCTTTTCTTGGGGAGTGTAGGTACTTGACTTCAAGAACCGCACCTATTTTTGTAATAACCATTTTCTTAGTACTGAACATAGAGCCTGGCAAATTACTGGAGCTCAATTCATATTGTCAAATGCTTAAAATGTAGTACCCCAGGTGTACGTTTATAAGACTCTAGATTAAATTAAACAGTCAACTAAACAGGAGGGATTAGGTGGGCTTGATAATGAAGTTTGACTTAAAGTAATGTCATAGTTAAAAAAAATGGGTTTGCTAACGATATTACAAAAGTTAAAATATGAAAAATGATGATGATGTATAAGAATGATGACACTGAAATACATACAATAATGGGCAAATAATGATGGTATAGTGGTTAAAGTGTTGAAGACAAGTTTTGGGCATGTTGATTAGAGGTAATGGTGAGACATTTCATGGAAATGTGCTAAATACATTTTAAAAGTGGAATTGGATCACAGAAGCAAGGGAGGACTGGACATACAAATTTAGGTTTATTAGTAGTTTTCTTTTTTAACATATTATGGAATGTGTAAAGCTTTAAGAGAAAGTGATAGCTGAAAAGAGAGTGTGCAGATAGCATTAAAGGGTCTAAAAATGGGGAAGGTTGATACCTAAGGATCAAAAGGAGACAGACACTGATGTTAAAGGAATCGGGCAGGTGCAGAAGCAGTAAGTGGTTCTCTTTGGTTCTGTGAAAATGGAGGCAAGTTACATAACTAGAGAGCCACTGGGTAGAGGCTTGGGATTGAAAATTTAAAATATGATAATTCTAACCATTGTGCTCTGGGCATGAAGTATTTAGTATCAATACGTGTGGTCTCACAGTGCGCCAGCACTTTTGTTTTCTTCAAGGCCTAGGAAGAGCTAAAGCAGGTGAAAGAAAGAGAATTGCAGAGACTACAGTTTTGTGAACTGAGAAAAATGACTTTGCTCTGGTTGATCTTGGCATGAGACTTGCATTACTTTTCTCTCATTCAATCTCATATCTTTAATCTTAAAATCAATGTGATTTGCAGTTCCCTACCCCCTGCAGCCCACAGATCTGATTCCCTTTTTCTTTTTTTGTACTTTTAAAATGTTTGTGAGGATTTTGTTTGTAGATAAGCCCCAATCCTTCAAAACAGACAGTGAATCAGCAGAGTATTATAAATAATGACATTGTAATGTGTTTGAACTTCGGAGAAGGAAATGCATGGTTGCAGAATTTGTTTTATAAAAAAATCGCTCTGAAAACATTCAAAATGAATAGCCATTCAGTCCCAAATTATGACTATAGGTCAATATCTACTTTTTAAGGAAATAAAAAAATAATAAAAATAATGAACGCATAATTTCAAATAAAGCCTTTCCATGTAATCAATTTTATTAGCAACTCAAAAGTATACTATATGTATACAGTATATCCTGTGTCAAATAAACAAATAATAAAGACCCATGGCTTATGATTCATAGATTGCTGCAAAGCCATTATATTAATAAAAGTGTAATTGGTCAGTTACTCAGGAAATACTCTGATGCAGTTTTGTGAGAGAATTTTTAAAAAATTTCTAGTTACTCTCAAAACTACCACTGGAGAGAAAGAGAAGAAAGGAGAAAACAGGTGTGGGCAGAGGAAGCATCTGAGCTGCAAAATAGTTCCACGAGGAGCTCTGGAGCTGAAATGGCAACTCGGCATCATCCTAGGCTGGGTTAAGGAAAGCCACTTTGGATTCCACTTTCCCAGTTAGATGTCATCTGACCCTAGAAGGGGGTGAATTTTAAGTAGGGAAGTTTCCTTTGGGAGCAATTCCTGAATATGAACTTAGTTCTGTGCTATCAAAAGGCAGCATTCCCTGCAGCATCTGGGAGTCTCTCAAACTAAAGGAGGCCTCTAGATGGCATATCACAGCATCTACTGTAGAGAGAAGTTGATAAAAACTATATTTCATGGGAATATTATTTCCCTTTTTCAAAACGATAGCTTTCCAATCTTTTTTTTTTTTTTAAAGGAAATGTTCTCTTCATTTTCTTTTCTGTGGTGGACTAAAGAGGGCTGTTTATTCTTTGTCATATATCTCACCAAAAGTGAGATTCTTTTTCCCTCCCCTTGATTCTGAAGTGGCCTATGGCTGCTTTCACAAATAAAATACGGTGTCTGTGACACCATGCCAGTTTCAGGCATACCCTTCAAGAAGTTGGGCAGCTTTGGCCTTGTTTCTTAAAAGACTAAGCTGCCATATGGGAAGTCTAACTTACTGAGAAAAGCACTTGAACATCTCCTGGATACCCTGATAACCTCATGGAGACGAGAAGTACAACTGAGATCAGCATTACGACTGTTACTGCCAGAAAGCAAGGCATACGAGAGTGGATTCCAACATGTAACTGGAGGTTCCTAACCCCAGCTGCTACAGCTAATGCCACTTCAATTAGGGATAAATTGGCCAGCAGAGTCCTTCCTGAATTCCTACTCTGCAATATTACGAATAAAATTAATTTATTGATTTTTTAATTACAAAACTTGAGGGTAACATTAAGTCAACAGATAAGAGGACCCTTTCCCTTTCTTCCATCTTTCTAGCCAGTTGGCTGTGTTGCCTTTGTGGACATCAGGGGTTAAGAGATTGTGTTAGGCTAGATGTGGTCATTTTATTGTGAGCTACATAAACATATATAGGCTTTAGATGGCATAACTCAAAGATATTCCTGAGATGATGTAAGCAAGATGATTGTAGTACACAACCAACATGCAAAAATCAGCTGTGTTTTTACATACTTTAAACAAACTATCCAAAAAGTAAGTAAAAAAAACAGTAGCAACAAAATGTATATTTCAGAATAAACTTAACCAAGAAAGTGAAAGACTTGTGTACTAAAAACTACAAAACAATAGTGAAAGACACTTATAAAAGATGCAAAAAAATTGTTACGTAAAGTTTTAAGTATTGAGGGTAAATGTGGATAAATTTCCTGTTAGACATTATGTGTTCAAGGATTTGAAAACAAAATTTGTTTAAAGATTTTGTTCATTTATTTTTAGAGAGAAGGGGGAAGAAAGAGGGAAAGAAACATCTACGTGTGAGCGAAACATCAATCGATTTTACTCTTGCATGCCCCTAATCAGGGACCAAGCCTGCAACCCAGGCATGTATCTTGACCAGGAATCAAATGCATAACTTTTTGCTTTGCAGAGGACACCCAATCAATTGAGCCACTCTGGTCAGGGCAAACTATAAATATTTTTAAAATGTCCTTACCACCCAAAATGAGCTACAGATTTAAAACTCTTTCCCCCTGAATCCCAATGATATTTCCTATGTATGCTTAGAAAATAGTCTTACAATTCATATAGAACCACAGAATTTTCAAAAAACCGAAGTAATCTTTGGAATGTACACAACTGGTAGCATCACACGTCTTGATTTTAAACTATGTAACAAAGCTACAGTAATCAAATCAGTATGGTAATACCATAAAGATCAACATATAGACCAATGGAACACAGTCGAAATTCTGGACATAAATCCACACATATATGTTTAATTGAACTTTGACAAGGGCACCAAGCATACTCAATGGGGGAAGGAGCATGAAAACTGAATATCCATATCCAAAAGAATGAAATTAAATCCTGTATTTAAAACCATATACAAAAATCAACTCAAAATAGATTGAATGTTTCAATATAAGATGTGAAACTGTAAACCTATTAGTAGAAAACATAGTGAGAAAGATCCGTGACATTGGTCTAGGCAATGATTTCTTGGGTGTGACACCAAAAACACAGGCAACAATAGCAAAAATGGACAAGTAGGCTACATCGAACTAAAATTTTTTTCACAGCCAATGAAATAATAAATAAAATTTAAAAACAGCTTACAGAGTAGTGGAAAATATTTGCAAACCTTATATTTGATAAGTAGTTAATATCCAAAATATAAATATAAGGAATTCCTAAAACCCAACAGCAAAAGACATATAGTTGGACTAACAAGTAGGCAAAAGACGTGAAAGATATTACTTCAGAGACATACAAATGAACATCAGGCATACGAAAAAGAATGTGCTTAGTATCACTACTCAATAGAGAAATACAAATCAAACCAAAATGAGATATTATTTCATACCTGTATTAACATGGTTGTTATCAATAAAACAAAAAATCAGATGTCATTGAGGATGTGAAGCAATTGGAAAATTTGGATTCCCTTGGTGGAATATAAATTGGTATAGCCACTATGGAAAATAGTAGTGAGCCTCCTCAAAAAGGAAAAATAACACTATCATATATTCAGCAATCCCACTTTTGAGTGCATAAATAAAAAAGATATCAGAATATTCACTATATAAATATTCAGAATATAAAGAGATATTCACTTTCATGTTCACTGCAGAACTATTCATAACAGCCAAGATATGGAGACAACCTACATGCCCCTCGACAAATGAATGGGTAGAGAAAAGGTAGCACATAAATACCACAGAATATTAAGCCTTAAAACAGGAAGATAACCTATTATATGTAACAGCATTGATGAAACTGGAAGACATTTTACTAAGTGATAGGCTATTCACAGAAGGACAAATATTGCATGATTTCACTTATTTGAGATATCTTGTAGAAGCAAAGAGTAGAATGTTGGTTGCTAGGAACTATGGAGGTAGGGGAATGAGAGAGAAGTTATTATTCAGTGGATACAACATTTTAGTTATGCAAGGTAAGTTCCAGTGTTGGTAGTTAACAATACTATAATGAACACTAAACAATTGTTACATAAAGTTCTAAGTATTGAGGGTAAATGTGGATAAATTTCATGTTAGTGCTCATGCCACAGTAAAAATAAATCCATTATATTACGGAGTATATTGTCACACTTTCTATAAACTGGAATGTTGGGTCTCACATATCAATGCTAGGTACCAAAACATATATTTACTGGTCTTGTTGGTCAGTCTTAAAGCTCGTAAGCACAATTTTGTGTTTTTATGCTATTTTCTAACCTTAATGTTTAAAGAATATTGATTATTTTCATAAATCTTTGCTGATTTTAAAAGTAAATTCATCCATGGCTATTATTATATAATGCTAAAATTACTTATTTTAAATGGCTTACTAAACCCAATTTCCATATATTTTCTCCTTATTTCAAACATAAAAGCAACTTTGGTGCACATGTTTGTATGTGTACATACCTCTCTGGGAATTTTGAGTAGACAGTTGACAAGGGAAAGAACTTATCTCCAAATGTTGGGTACCTTTGTACAGAAAAGGTAACTCGGTGATTCTTCCTTCTTTTGAATGTTGACACTATGTTCTCTAAACATAGTCTAAAGTACAAGTAATGTGTCTACTTTGTTGTGCTCTCATGAATTCCCTTTCCCATATTAATTCAGAGCCCAGATCAAGAAAAGATATGTGAAAAAGTGGAGACTATCCCTGTTGTCTTTGTCCATGGGTCCTTTATACAAATTCCTTGACTTGGCCCTTCCCCTTCTTTCCACCATAACCCCCCACTCCCTACCCATCTAACCTCTTGTCACTGTCAGTCAGTTTGCTCTTTATGATCTCACCAATAAGTGGAACCTAATCAACAAAAAAAACAAGTGAGCAGAATACAATTAGTTTTTGATATCAGTTAAACTGAAGTCCAGCATGAGAGAAAGAGAAAGAGATAGAGAGAGAGGGAGAGGAGGGACATAGACAAACGGTGTTCAAGTTCGCCCTTTATTTGTTGATTCTTATTCATCCTGTCCCAATTTATTTTATATGCTAGATGTATGGACCAACTCTGCAAAGCCATGTCTTCCACAGTCACATTGAAGTTAATTTTTAAGTTTTCGTTTTATATAATGCTGTCATAAACATTAATGTGCAAGAGCAATAATTTCTCAAGTATAGTTTTATACAACAAAGATGTCCTCTCATTTTCTTTTCTATTGTAATTTTATTTTTTTATTGATATAACATAGGTAAATAACATTAGATAACTTTCAGGTACACATAATTTTATATCTATAATTGCTGGGGGGAGGTAGGTATAAGGGGACTAAGTGATAATGGAAAAAATACAATAAAGATTAATTTTTTTAAAAAGGGAGTCAAATATATGGTGATGAATGGAAGCTAGAGTTTGGTGGTGAGCACATCATTTTCAATTTATAGTACTACAGTGTCCTAATTCTTGTACTCTCCACAGACAAATTTGTCACTGGCTTGTGATTGGTATGAAACAGCTATGTCAGTGTCTTTGGTTGAAAGCCAAATATGTCACAGAAACAGGAAAACACCCTCATTGTTGATGTGTCTTATTATATGATTCTTTCTTTAGATTTGAATATTTGATAGCAGGAGTTGATGTATAATAATTGTTCATGTGTATTCAAACATATAGCACTAATTTTACTAATCTTTTTAATGCATATCTAAAATCCTGTGAAGATTACTTAAACATTTACTTTATAAAATTGTGCTTTTTAAACATTTTGTTACGGAGAATTTTAACCATATATAAAAGGGGAAAAAATAGGTTGTTGAGCTTCATTATATCCATCACTAAGATTCAATAAACATCCAATTCAGCCATTCTTTGACCTTTATATTACCATCTACTCATCCTGCCTCAGATTATCTTGAAGTATATTCAAGATTCCATACCATTTCATACATAAATATTTTAGTATGCATCTCTAAAAGTATTTCCTATTGAAAATGATAGCTATAATACCATTAGCATACATAAATAATTATAGCATGCAATACCTAGGCAGTGATCATATTTTCTTATTACATAAATGCTAGGTTTTTTTAAAAGTTGAATCATGAGAAAAATAGCTTAAATATATTTTAAATACTTTGAATCTTCAGGTCTGTCTCCACTGTCTCCATTGCAAGTTACTTGTTGACAAAATTGGGTCAGTTTACTACATGGACAATCTTTTGCTTAGAGGATAAAATGAAAATGCCTTAGCAGGTTTATTTTTCATCCCTCCGTCCTTTCACCAATTTGTATACTCATCCACTGATTATGTGGGTCTATATTATCTATTTTTCTGTCTTAACTAATGTGTATTAATTAATATTTTAGTGAGGCTACAGAGAAAATAATTAACACACCCAACCCTAAAGACAATGGCAGATTGTACTTTGGTGATGTGATAAGGGTTGTGTTTGTGAGAGCCAAGGGATTGTGGCACAGATATTTCTAGGTTTTCCCTTAAACACACCAACTGGGAAGCTTTCGTCTTTGAGTACTTGATATTTTTCTTACTTCTAAAGTGCTGAGAAAAGTTACCCTTGACAAATTTTTGAAGGGGATCTTTCTGCTACACAGACTGGAAGAAATAATAAACTGGAAAAAAAAGGGTTCAAAGTCTAAGAATGGAAACAAGGTAGTCCAGATGATGGATTATAGGTTCTAGAGTAAATTGAAAAATTATTGAATGTTGGTGGAAGCCAGTATATAGAGATAAATTGGTAAACAAGTAAATATTGCTTTCGGTGAGTTTGAAGGGCATGTTTAATGAGAGTAAGAAATTAATAATCTGAAATAATGTAGGTATCTATTTAGATAATGCTATTTTAAAATTGTATTTAAGAGGAAGAACAGTTCTATATGTTCGCAAAATAGAAATTAAATGTGGACTTGAGCAAAGAAATTGAAGATTATAAAAACTGAGCAAGTCAAGGATTGTGAGCTTCTGTGCTGAATAAATCGTCCATTGGGGAGTAAAGTCCCCTACGATGATGCATGGGCCTCCGATATAAAAGAAGATTGTAAGCCCGGGTACAAAAACATATATATATATATATATATATATATATATATATACTGAGGAAACATTTACAAGTAGGTATTTTTAAAAAAAAATAAAATGGCATAGAAGGTGTTTAGGAAATGATATGAGTCCTAAACATATTTTTCAGGGAGGCTTAGGAAAATAGATTAGGAGAGGAATGGAAAGATAAGAAAATTCTGACTCTGACTCTTTGCTTATGAGAGAAATTAAGTGTAGGGACATTAATAAATTCCACTCTAAGGAGGGTTGTAGGAGAACCTCCTTTCATGCTACAGTCTGGATTTAATGAAGGTACATAGTTTTAAGAAGCATTAATTAAGGGACTAAATATGTGATCACTAAAGAAGTGATTAAATTTACTGTAGATAAACAGAGTAGAAGATGATGGAAGAATCTTAAATCCAGCTCTTTCCCTTACCCTACTTGTTGTTCTAAGGAGGAGGCACAGCTGTGGTCACTTCACTAGAGCAGCAACTTTCTACTACCATGTGACAATGAATGTCTGGTTCCTACCCTGATTCATGCTAAATTTGTTTGGGGAACTGCCTGTCCTTGAGAATCATTGAACTACTACTATGTGTAGATAGTGGCCAATCTACATCCTCATAGCATCAGCATAGAATACAATTTTATATTATATATATATAGTATAAAATTAATATATATAAATATATATATATAAAACAAAAATTACCAGATTAATGACATTGTCACTTTCCCCTTTGGATTATACTCGGTTGATTTAAGAGACACTTCCTTTATTCTTTCATATGTTCTTTTAAAATACTATATGGAGAAATGTGGGGTTTAAAAAATTTTTTCTGTCTAAAGCTAAAAGGCTGGTTCCAGTTCCTCAGCTTTTAAAATTTCAAAAGATGTACATTGACTGCAACTGAGCTTGCAAGATAAAACGTTTGCAGAACTTCAAACCAGAATCCAACCCAGGGTCCTAATATTAATGTTGTGCATTTGATATATTTTTTCCAGATTTGACAAAGTATCAAACATATAAAATCTGGAGCCTAGAGAAAGATGAAAACATAATGGACATTTTGCAAAATCACTAAGAACATAGATTTTAGAGTTAGATGAATATAAGTTCAAATTCAGCTATGGAAATTTCCAGGTGGAAAAGTGTTTACCATACCTGAATCTTTGTTATTATCTTATAAAATGACAATATATATATACATTGTTCATTTGATTGTTGTGAAAGTAGATGCTACATATGACATAAATTAATACTGTATTGAGTAATTATTAAATGCTCAATATTAAATATATATGCAAGAGGTGAAAATAAATTTCTAAGCTGTAAGTGTAAGCAACAGAATTGGAACAATGTTTTCCAAAAGGTTACTTATTAACTCTAAGAATACTTATAAAATATTTATACCAAATATCTTGTTTTCATGAAGCTAAGCACTAGTGAACACAGAAAGTAATGAAAAATCATTCAAATGTGTATAACTGTAAGTTCATAGAAATCCTATAATGTAAGTTAAAAAAGTTTTCTATAATAGAAGATAACGAAGGACTCTGACTTGAACTACATGTGTGTGAATCAGAGTTCTTCACTAACGAGGTGATGCTTGAATTGGAACATAAAGATGAAGTCAGCAAATAATGGACTCTATGCATTTAATTTATTTAATCGAGTTTTCCAAAAGAACTTGAGAATCCTGTTTTCTTAAAAAATACCTTTCATAAACCATATACACACTAAAAAATTTGCTTGAGAAATCTTGAGTTTGGAATTTTCTTATCTGAGTGATTTCCATGATAGAAAATGAGGAGAGAGGGACCAAGAGAAAATGGAAAAGAGCTAAGAACATTTACAAAAACAAGAGTAAGATACATAAGTCTGAAGATATGAAATAGGAGAGGAAAACAAAATGAAATTCACATTGGAAAGTACAAGTTATTATATTGGCTGAAAGAGTTTTAAATTTGCATTGAATGAATTTCTTTCAAATTGATGGAAACCAAACTCTAAATACTAGATAAAGCTTACAATTCTACATGACTTGAGGATGAATATCTATGCCCTTGATACTGTGGATGGATCTAACAACATTTTTATCTAATCTTCCTCCATGTTTTCAAAGTATCTTGTTTAATTTTTCCTACTGTTTGCCTTGAAAGAAATATTTTTTCATTATATAATAGAATTCATTCAGGAAAATTTATTATTTTCAACTTTGTTGTTGAATGTGCTAGGGTTCTTTACAAAAAGATTGCCTGACATGCATCAGGATTTTTTCTAAGACAACTACTGATACTACTGATTTTTATTAAAGCTTCAAAGGAAGGGCCATTTTCTTCATCACAAAGTTGCTGCCATGACTGGGACAATTGTAGCAGCTGCTTAGCAGCTCTGCAGACTGGAAATGTCAGGGAGAAATGTGGCAGGTGGGATGCAGTTACCCGAAGTGGACCTCAACCAGGTACGTAGGGCAAACGCCCTCTTATTCTTACAAATTGCTGTCAGATCTTTAATGATCATAAAAAAGATTATTTTTTCTATACCACTTAAAATATACGTAGTGTATTTAAAATAAAATTAAAATTTGTTGTCTTGGGCTAAAAATAATTCTAATAACACTATTTCACTGTTGCAGCATATTCATATAATAAAAATAGACATATTTTGTGCTTTTAATTAAATATTGAATAAATCTCACTATACACACATGTACATACATACACATATACGGTATGTGACGAATTATGAAGAAAATTTCCCTTTTTTCATGTTGTAATATGTCATTCAAATGAAGTTGTTGCCCAGGTACTAAGCTTTTAATTTAGGGCTTTTTTTTCCCATGGATTGAGAGACTGTTCATCTCTTTACAATCAATTCTGTTTTCTTTTGTACTGATTACTAGTTTAATACTATTTTAGGAAATAAATCTCTGATATCTAGATTTTGAACACAAAACAAAACAAACAAACAAAGACTCTGGTTCTGTTCCAGCTTCTACCACAATGAGGCGAGAGCAGGTTTTCAGATTGCCTCGCCCTTTGCCATGACACCTCCTATAAAAATTTTCAGATTCTCTTATTTTATGTACTACATTCAACTGTGTGTTTATTTTCAGGGGAATACAATCAATGTTTTTCATTTATTTTAATTGTGTGTGCAAAACTAAATAAATATCTGTGCTCAACACTTTTTAAAATTAATCTTAGAAATCACAGCAGTTAAGGACTGCAGATAGTGTTCTCCAGATGGATTTAAAATCAAGTCAGCCCTTTTTTTCTTTTTTCTCCTGCACATTTGTCTGACCATATCTCATTTAGATTTCTTTTGATATTTTCTTATTTGGTTTTCTGACCTTTATTTTATTCTCATTTAAAATTGTGTTCATGACCTGGCTGGTGTGGCTCAGTGCATTGAGTGCCAGCCTGCAAAGCAAGGAGTCACTGGTTCGATTCCCAGTGAGGGCACATGGTTAGGTTGTGGGCCAGGTCCCTGGTAGGGGGCATGCAAGAGGCAAACACACATCTATGTTTCTCTCCCTCTTTTTCCCCCTCCCTTCCCTTCTAAAAATAAATAAATACAATCTTAACAAAAAAAAAGAATTAAAAAAATAAAATTATGTTCACTACAAATCAAAGAAAATGTGTATCACCTGATATATTAACTGGTACTTTTCCCATATAAATTTCAGTTTGTTTTCTTCTGCGCACTCTTGTTATCATTAGAGTTACTTATATTCATGCTCAGGTCAATGTTCTTAATACTTCTCATTTAATGTGATCTGCAACTGGATACACACTTTTTATTCTTCAAATTCATTACGAGAGGTTGGAAGTGCAAATTTGGTATATCACAAGAGTAACTTCTTAAAAATTTTCTAAATCGACTTCATTTATAGAGATTATTATTTTTTGCTCATGTTTTGATTCCCCCTCTATCTCTAAAGGTAGTATATATAAAGGGGGTGTTATTTTAACACATAGAATGACTACTGTATTGCTCACAGTAATTGCATTACAAGACAAATGCTATGAGAATAAATGGTATTGTTTAAATCTAACTAAACAGGTTGTTAGAGTCTGTTTTTGTACTAAATGTTTTCGTACTATCCCATTATTTTCCTACCCAACAATATCAGCATCACACAGACTTCTTTGTTTTCCCTACTAAAAAAATAAAACTGATTGCAGATTTGTTTCTCTTCAATGTTATGCTTCTTTTCTGAGTTTTCAATTGTCTTTATTTTTTCAGAATAACATTAAATGTTGAAAAACATTAACCTCTTCCACTAATGTCCTAATATGTTTGTTTTCTGGACCCGCTGATTTGCACATGTACAATTTTTCAAGGTATTCCCTTACATGATTTTTATCTTGTACAAATTCTTCATTACTCTCTAATTGCTTTACATTTTTTCTTAGTTATTGTCAGAAAATTAGATATGCTCAAGATCATCAATCTTTCCTGACATCTCTAAAATAGCTTTTATAATGAAATATTTCAAATATTTTATAAATAATTTACAAATATTTTGTTTTGAAGTGAGGACCTTGAACAATGAAGAAGGGAATTGATTTTCATGCTACTACTGTCTTAATAATTGTTTAAAAAATATTGGCCAGACTACTTTAAGATGATTTTTTATTCAGTGCAACGTGAAATTACATTGCATGCAGATAAATGTCTCTCTATCATGGAAATTTTTATTTAAATACTTGAATTAGGTTACTTTAGAGCTACGCCAAATTACTTACTGTATTCCATTATAGGTTGATGAAGATGCTAACTGATACTATTTGGAAGGTACTGTTTTACTAAAGAAGGACTTATGGAAGCTTTCTGCTTATGAATAATCAATGAGGCAGGGATTTATCGTTAACAATTTAGTATATGACAGGCTTTCTAGTAGACAATACAGGTTCAATGTTGGAAAAGACAAGCCATTTAAAAAAAAATTATCCTGTACCTTTCATTCTCTTGGATAGTATGCATAATTAATATGTAAACAAGATGGCAATATACAGTTATCTATGTATCTGTCTATGTGTCTATGTATCCATGTATCTATTTATCATCAATCTAGCTCACCTTATTACACAGGTGCCGCAATAATAGGATAACATTAAAGAGCGACTACTCCACACAATATCATCCTTTTAGATACAATGTCAGGGAAGGTTCCTGTAAAAAGAAAGTATGTGCATTGATGTTTTAAGGAAAAGAAGAGGGATTTGTGATGGTGGAAACATTGGATTCCCTGGGAGATAAAAGAGTTTGATGTGTTCTGGAAACAGTGGTGATGCAGGATATAGATGGAGCTTATAGTTATTGAAACAAAAGTTTGGAGAAATAGGGAGGGACAAATCAATAAACTGATTTATATTTTAAAGCTAATTTTAACAGTTCTTAGAAGATGAATACTAGCAAACAGTAATTTCAGAAAAAAATAAATTATAAAATGCTTACTGTAAATCAGATAAAATTTTTCTGTGGTTTGGACTAGGTGAAAAATATTTGGATATAAGTATGACTGGCAATTCTCTCAGGCAAGAGGTATGAGTGGCATAGCCACTATCACTGCTCCCATTCAGCATAGTCTTAGAAATCCTAGTTAGAGCACCCGGTCAACATGAAGATATAAAGAGCTGATGAAGCCCTGGCTGGTGTAGCTCAGTGGCTTGAGCGCCAGCCTGCAAACCAAAGGGTCGCTGGTTCAATTCCACAGTCAGGGCACATGACTAGGTTGCAGGCCAGATTCCCAGTAGGGGGCGCTCAAGAGCCAACCACACATTGTTGTTTCTCTCCCTCTCTTTCTCCCTCCCTTCCTCTCTCTCTAAAAATAAATAAATATAAAATCTTTTTAAGAAAGATATAAAAAGTTGATGATTAACTTTAGAAATTGCTACAGGCCTTGACACTTTTGACAGTATTACTTTTTATGATTGTGTCCTCAGTATATGGAGAGGTCCTGCCCTCCCTTTTTTCTTTATCTCTTTCACCTCTTCTGTTACCCTCTTCATTTCTTTCCCGTTCTTGTACCCTTACATTTTCTATCTCTTATTTTTTTCTGTCTTATCTTTGTTTTTCAAATGAGAGAATAATACTACTTATAAGAGAATGATTTTAAAAGTTTGAATATTTTAAGACTGAGGGAAAAGAGAGATTTTTTTTTCTGTTCAGTCTGTGAAATTACAGCTATTGGAGTAATAGACTCTAAGTCCTCATATTTTTTACTGCACAACCACTTTCTGATTGAGCTAATGGAGATTTTAGAAAGATGACTTGTCAGGTGAACATATTCCTGTTCTGTGTTAAGTCATTTTTCCTTTATAAAAATGTTACGATTAGTCATGCAGTTTCATTTGTAAAATCAGTGAGGAGTGCTGATAATTTTGATTTATATAAAGAAAAAAAGATATAGAAATTTAATACAGCATACTGTGAAATTCTCCCAAAAGACAAATATTGTGAATATGAAGATGTCAGATTAAAGTTGAAAATAAATTAATTTCATCCGTACTGAATGAAAGTACAGTATATTTAGATTTTTAAACATGTTATCAAACTTTCTCTATGCCTAATGGTTTTCAAAGGACTGTGCCTTGTTTCAAATTCCCCTTTACTGTATAAATTTTTTGAGAGTAGGGCTGAGGCTGAAGCAAGTGTAAACGATTACCTGCTCTCATGAGGCATCATTTGTAGAAAAGTCCCCTTAAGATATCTGATTTAAATTATTAAAGTTTAATAATTTAAATTAGGTATTTTGGTGAGTTTAATCCAAGATATAAATTAGAATTAATTTACAGTAAGTCTTTAATTCAAGCTAGTGTTCAATGTGTTAAGAATCTGTCTCGATAAATTCACATGTAAAAATTAACAGTCTCACTGCTCTCCCTCCTTCTCCCACTCCCTGTAAACTGTGCCCCAAATACCACCATTCCTTGCCTTGAGATTTTATGCATTATCTGTTTTTACCTGCACCAGGTGCTCTCAAGATAAGTCTACTCACTTTGTGTTGTTCCTCATGGTAAATAAATTACTGAACTGCATCTGTTTTTCTAGGCTGGTTTTTGTAACCTTTGCTAAATCTCCAAAATCACTTCCATAAATAAAGAAAAAAAGTTAAAAGTCACCAATAAACTCCAAAACACTCCCTTGAAAATAGGCAACAAATTTTTATTTCTTGTAATGTTAAAATACAGCCTACTGTTCATTGTTAAGTGTTCACTTATCTACTAGATTTGTTCACTCTGGGTGTGCTATAAAATCGACCCCATGTTAGATATTGACTGGTCAAATTTATAGACAAGAATATCCAACTGCATAACACAAGGAATCTTAACCTCACCTTCTCTTTTCATCTAATAGACTGAACTTGACAGCTAACGAAAAAATTTACTTGTACCTCTAATTCTTTAAAACAAAAAAGATGATCATAAAATACTAAATTACTGAATCCATGTACAAATATCACATTAGTTGTCCTATCATTTAATATTTATATAAGAATAACTCGAATTCTAATTTTGAAATATTAGAACATCTTTACTCATGATACCTCTGATTTCTGATCCTGGGAATTTATGTCTTAGCCACTACTGGATTTCAGTTTTGCCTAAATTAATTCTGTTTATGAGTCTTTCAATAACAGTAGCTTATTGCCATTGTTGTTTATTGGATATGGCCAGTGCCTTTTATTTAATGCTCCTATTTTGTCAGTAAAACTTAACTAACACAAAATTTCAATGTCATGATGGATTTGCATTACAGAAATTTAAAACAAACTTTACACTCAGGGCGAACCAGTTAAAAAGTTGAATTCAGAAATCATCTTGCCTAGAGTGTTTTTCCGTCTTCCCCATAGAATAGTTCCTAAGAAAACATTTCTTAGAAAATCTGAAAGTCCAAAATACCATGTGGTCACAAGTATTAATATGAGTGACAAGTTAAACTGTAGGTCACAAAACTTGACCAGCAGCCAGGGAACTGCATCACCGGAGGTGTCAGCAGTGGAGATGGACCTGAAGTCTGCTTGTGGAATAGTGAAAACGGGAAGTGTGAACATGTAAAATAGGACGGGATACCAAGGGGTTCACTCATGATTTGTGAAAATGTAAGATTTATCCTGCCGTTGCCCATTTATAGGCAGTTTGATATTCTAGACCTTAGGTTGCAAAGTTACATGTGAAATGATTTGAGTAGGAGGAGAGGGAGAAATTGCTGCACAAATGGAGATTCATCAAGCAACTCCAAGGTTTGAAGTCAAAAACCAGGATTATGTTCTCCGAAGCAGCCTAATGAGTTTGTAAGATATGCAACGTCACCATGTTGCAGGAGCACTCAGTGGTCAGGAAAGTTTTAGTAGTAATGAGTACTGTATACTGTCATCTCTCAAAGCCCTTAGACTAGGAACAGATATGATGATACAATACATATTGAGTTGCCTTGATAGTGATGCTGTTTACCCGAACCTGCCTGTGCTTCCTTCATCTCCAAGTTGCCGACTATCCCATCTCTCTTTTATTTAGACTCTTATTGCTCATATGCAATTGGCCATGGGAAGCAGACTGACTACCTATCACAGTGAAAACTGCTCACCGTCCCACTAGAATACAAACTTCTTCAAGGAAAAAGTACTTTTATATTAACATTTACATCTCTAGATCCAGAAATAGTACCCTGAATTTATTAAATATTGTTAAATATCGATAGAATGGCTGCATAAAAGAATCAGATTTTAATTCTCCCACTCTGCTATAGACAGATCTGTCATAACATTTTGTGCACTATTCCCCCTGAACTCAGAGGAAATAAACAGTATTTTAAGCACTTTAAATACAAAAATTTCACTTTATTTATCTCTTTTATTTGGAGAAAAAGGGAGTTTATTTCTTATGTATCATTAGTTTTTACAAAAGAAATACAGAGATAGGAGCACTTTTCCTGTAAATAATAATTTAATTTTCACAGTCGTATACTACTGGTACTGTGTTAATGTCCAGTATAGTAGGATACTTGACAAGAGTGGTTTAGTTAGTATTTTCAAGGTCACAGACATGAAACCAGGATGCAAGTGTATCTGACCTCAAACACTATGGCCTACTACTTCCCAAACATGTCTGGAGTGCTTCAGATATAACAAACAACACTCACATGAAAATAAGTACACGGTCTTATTTACATCTCCTTATTTATTCAGTAATATTAGTTATACTTGGCTGGACTCTGCATTCTTTGGGATGTCAAAAGCTCTGTCCTCTGAATGCGTTATATAACTACGGGACTATAGGTTTCCGTAGAGTTCCTAGCTCTGTGAGAACTTGGACAAATTATTTATTTATTTCCCCCTTAGTTTCTTTTACCATAAGCAAAGATAACATCCAAATACCCATAAGAAGTATATGTATTATAATCTCCATCTTTTCAATTCCCGCTCTTTATCATGCATCACTTATTTATATTAAAATAAAATTATTCTCTCTTTTCCCTTATCTTAACTATTCTGTTTTCAATAATATCCAGCAGTTAGGGGAATAAGGAGGTTATTTATAATTTATCAGTTGAAAATTAGCATTTTTGTGTATATTCATATTAGAGATCAGTATTTTGAAAGCACATGAGTGTTAGCCTTCATCTCATTTAAATATTTCAGTGGTTCATAATGCCGTGAATCTGAGCTGAATAAGTGATGTAAATTCGTAGGAAATGTGAACAAAATAAATAGCATTCCATATTTAAAGTAAAGGTAAGCATTGTGATATTTTTAATATTATATAATTCTACTTTAACTACAGTTAAGATCTCAGTTTTTAAAACTCGAAGATGACAGAAAAGTCTCAGAAATAAACATGGATAATATATAGATTATATGTGTCTCCACACAAGAATACCAAAAAATAAGGTGCTATATACCTGCTTTAGTCTTTGTATAATTAACTTCTTTTATGTCAAAGATGTAATAATTCAATTTTTTAAAAAGTTGTAAGCAGTAGAAGAGCCTAAGGGAGATAACAAATTTTACATGATGTCTCCCCAGTCAGAAATTACGGATATTCGGCCTGTGAACCAAAGGGTCGCCGGTTCAATTCCCCAGTCAGGGCACATGCCTGGGTTTCAGGCCAGGTCACCACTAGGGGGCGCACAAGAGGCAATCACACACTGATGTTTCTCCCTCCCTTCCCCACTGTCTAAAAATAAAATAAATAAAATCTAAAAAAAGAAAAGAAATTACAGATATTACTAACCTCTCTCACATTTTTTATAAATACATACACAGACACGTTATTGTTTGTTTTGTTCAAATTAGAATTGATATTCCTAATCCTTCATCTTTTCTCCATCAACCACCTCTCTGCCACCTAAGTATATTAATGGGTAATAAGTACTATTCCCCATTTTCCTATGATATAGATATGTACATCTACAGAAAATTATAATTTGAATCAAATATTAGAATTTTTAATAAGTGTACATTTACTACAAAGGGCAATACTATGGAGTAGATACTATGATCTCTGTAGTTCAACTTTTAGTGTTAGCACCTAGTGTAGTTCTAAAAAAATTAAGATCCTCATGCAGATTCTCTGCAACGAAGTTGTTGGTAGAAAAGGGATATCACTCAAAATGTACTCATGATAAAAATTATAGCCATGATCAATTATATTCATTTAAAAATAAAGGGCCTATTGAGTAGAGAAAATAAAAATGTGAGAGCAGTTAAGGCTGAGTCAGGAAGCTGCTTGAATTTTGATACAGCTGAAGCCGAGGTTGGTTATAAAAATGGAAGAGAGCATCACACGGAACTTGAAAAAAATACTACTACCTTTAGAGTTAAAAATAGGAAATTTAAACAAATTTAATCTATTATTTCCTCCCCTTGTTGGAGGGGGCAATAAAATGGTAAAGGGTAAGGAACATATATAAATATATAAAGAATATATATTTTATTTTATTTTTATTGTATTTTTCCCACTGTCATTTAGTTTCCCTATAACCCCCATCCACCCCTGCCCCAAATCACCACACTGTTGTCTACATCCATTCCTTTTTGCTCAGTTTCTTCACCTCTTACCCTACAAGAATATATATATTTTAAAGTTTATTTATAAATAAAAATAACATATATATGAAATATATATAAATAAACTGACAAGTTTAAAAATACTAAAAGAGAATGTTAACAAAA
Organism: Mormoops blainvillei; assembly: GCA_004026545.1. Classification (NCBI taxonomy): domain Eukaryota; kingdom Metazoa; phylum Chordata; class Mammalia; order Chiroptera; family Mormoopidae; genus Mormoops; species Mormoops blainvillei. Next base: position 77,349 of record PVJD01003965.1, on the reverse strand, counting down.
TATTCAAAGGTGGAAAACACATGGGTAAAAATAATAACAGACTGAACACATTAGGAAAAGGCTGTACTTACGCATGCAGTGACGTTACAAGGCAAAATGGGATTCGGCCTCCTGCTGCCTGCCATGCACAACCATAAAACAGACTGATTGCGAAGGAAAAGTGATTTTCTTAACAGGGTGTGCAGTTTGGGGGAGTGGGATCTCCCCTGCTCTGAGTCTTCTCTTGTGCAAAACAGAAATCTCCGTGCTCCCAAAAAGACTGGTATCCAACTCCATGCCCAGGGGCGTGCTCTACCCGCAGCGGGTCAAACTTACCTGCCTTTTGGGGCCCAAGGCTGCTACATGGATGCGTCTGTATCGCTCTAGGTCAGGGCTCTCTCTGTCTCTCTCTGCACTGCGCACTTGTGAGGCTCACCATTGCATTTCACCACAGCTTTCACTCCTCTCCCAGTGCTGTGCCACTGCCAGACCACTGCAGCCAGTCGCGCAAGGGGCTCCATCTACTTGGCCCCGGTGTCCAGGTCTACTTGCACCTTTGGAGCCGGAAAACTCTCCTGGCCAGCGTACTACCCATGGGCTAAGAGGATGGGAGCAGTCCAGACCCTGTGCTGTGCAGCACTGGGCCACAGCATCGCACCTGAGCACTCCACTGGCGAGGTGCTTGTCCCGCCTGAGTCTGCTTCTGACCATGTGAGGCAGGGCAAGGGAAGCGCCATGAGCAGGGCCCAGCATCCCGAGGCCCACTGTTGGCTGGGTACGTGTCCTGGCCCAGGTACTCAACCGTCGTGGGCTGGCTCCTGATGATGCAAACAAGGGGGACACAAAAAAGAGACCTTGAGTGGGTGCCGCAAAATTTCTGAGCCCCACCCTGACTGGGGGGCGAGGAAGAGAGCAGGAACTTCTGCGCACCTACCATTTTAAACCTCTCCCCAAGTTCTATATGCTATGGGAGTGTCCAAAGGTCCAGCCTATTTGGAGCCAACATCCACCGTGTGCATCAGCCCACACAGTGTCGTTTTCCTCCCTTGGTCGCCATAATCCAGAAGGGAGTAAGAGGGTTTACACGTGTGTTGTAACCTTTTCAGCTCTCACAGCGATTGCAGGTTCTGTGTAAACAGTGTCACAAACTGCGTTAGTTGATTACTGTTGCCTCGGGGGTATGGAATCACACCTCAGCTCCAGTTTCAATTCCCAGCTGCCTTCGGCACTTCGGCACTTCTCAGCCTCTCTCAAGGGTCCCTCTGGGTAGCCACCACACTGCCTCTCTTCCCCTCCTCCTACTGGGTTGTGCTAAGCTGTTTGGTTGCTGGGGCAACACAAACTGTACAACTAGCGTGTTTACTGTTGCCTGAGGCAGAAGCCTCCTCTGCAGCCCCTCCCTTCTCAGGGACAGTGCAGCCTCTCTTGCTAGATTGGGGTTTTCTTTCCCTGCTCCCCAGCGATCTGGCCCCTCTCCGTTACAGCAAGGGGATCCTAGGACTTTAAATAGCTTTTGTAATTTGAGGAACCTAGAACCTCTGAAAATAGGAGTAATAAAGAGCAGGGGGGTAATTAGTAAGTTAAAAGTATAAAAATTCATGCAGATTCCTCCTACCCCCGGTATCTGGATGACTTACCCTCCTCGTCCTGGAAAACACAGGGGGCTATTCTCTGGAGAAGTTGAAGGACTGGAGGTGGGTGAGAGATGCAGCACATGGGTGCATCTGACGACAGTGTTAGCTTACGTAAATGAAGAGAATGACTAGGCCAATAAACCAAAGGGTTTGCTCTTAGCCTGTATTTTTCTTCTTTTCAACTAGAAGATAAGACACTCATTTTTGACCAAATGATGTGAACTGCCTACCAAGACTGTCAGTGTATCTTTATATTTGAAAATTTGTATAGTCCTTATGAAAAAGTTTTCAACTGTTGAAATTATTCAGCCTCTATGTCCTGACCACCTATTCTGCAAGACTTTATATAAAGATAACCTGTATTATAAAAGATAGAAATCATAGGACATAATGATACTTCCTTGTTCTTGTGGAAAGTAAGCATTACGGGTGTAGAACAAATTTAAGAAGAAATTTCAGAGCGGTGTTTGATAACTTTCAAAGGGATTAATCAGAAGTTTATCCTAAATATTCTGTTTAACATCATTTTAAAAATTAAAAGGATATTTTAGCCAAAAGACCTGAATGCATCCATAGTTCCAACCTCTTTGGAGACCATCGTTGAAGGAAAGCTTGTCAGCATGGAAAATCTCTGTACCTTCCTCTCAATTCTGCTGTGAATCTAAAACAACTCTTAAAAAATTAATCTTTACTAGGAAAAAATTAATAGGATTTGGTTATCAAGAAGTAAAGAGAAATATTGGTGCTTTATGAACAGAAAGAAACAGTAATGCACAGAAGAAAAATAAGTAATTATTTCATAACAAAATGATTAAGGGCTGGGTTTAGATTAAGAAATACTGAAGTTAAAGGGGTTTTCATCTCCGGAATGTCACTTACTGTGATAGAAGAACTGATGTCTCAGTACCAGTCCTGTTTTCTACAGAAAAACAAAACAAAACAAACAAAAACTTGGTGAAGATCATCTGTGTTCACAAAAGGCCTACATATCCAACTTTACATCCCATGAAACAATGTACTAATAAAGTCAAATTCAAAATTGACAAAAACACTAGAAAATGGCCATTAAAATAACATACATATTTTTGTGCTATAGGTTTTTTATAGAATCATTTTTTTCTTTTATAATCATTTTCCCCTATAGCTAGGGTAGTATCTGGATAGTAGAAAAAATACTTAATGAGGGACCAGAAGAAAAGTATCAGCTGTAACCATGTGCACATCTGTTGATTTTGCATGGGAGCAAGTGAAACATTTGAGTCCTCTATATTCAAAAACCTCACTGTGTCTACATGTATGTATGTACAGATGTATGCAGAAACAAATCTCTTTCAGTTTATGAAATGCACAGAACTTCAAGGTCATTCAGAAAACATTCTGATCTTTTAAACTCTATGTTTAGATGTTATCTGTAAGGACTGTAGGATGAACACACAAAATAATGGTGATTATTTTTAATCCCTTGCTCAAGGACATCTAATTTCAAAGAAGGAAGGAATCAGTTCGGTCTGTATTATCTGTATAGCATTCAAACACTGTTGGGGAATAAATAAAATGGCCAAGCTAGTACTTCCCAGAAGAATATTGAAGTGTTCCAATTACATACACTAAATGAGCCCAAAAGAGGAACCCACAAACACTGACAGTTACGATTCTTTCAAGGAAAGGGCTCAGCCACATCACAGTGCAGTGAGGGCCAGCAGTGGATGAGGCTGATGCTCGCGCAGAGCTTTCAGCTGGGTATCACCAGACATGTGAGAAATGGCACTATCACAGAAAAGAGAGGAAAAGAAACAAACTGGGGGGTGGGGGAGGAAATGCTTGAAGGAAATTGAAACATGAAAAATTGAAAGGCTGAAGAAACCATGTCTTCTTAATGAAAAGATGTGACAAAATGGAGATGCTGAAAATCTCTGCTTCAAAAACAAAGTTGTTTTAGGTAAAATAATAAGAAAACACATTTAAAAGAACATATAACCTTTGAGAAAGTAAGCAAAATCCTTTGACTTTAAGAATCCTTTTAGAATAACGTTTAGAGATCAGAATTCAAAGATCTTCAGGTATTTTAGAAGCAACTAAGAAATTATTTGCCTGAAGGTTGCTAAGAAATTCTGTGTCTTATGTTTCTTTGTTAGTAGATTCAGAGAAGGAACCCAGAAAGCTGCCATAAAAATATTCTCTAAGGGTGGAATACAAAAAATAAATACCCTGTTTTTGGTTTGGCACTGAAGAGAGGTTACAAAAGATGTTTTCATTATAATTCATGAACACATAGGACTATACAGGTGGGTTTGAAGTTATCTACAAAAATTTAAAGGGAGATAAAAAAGAAATATATATGTAGACTAAGATGTAAAAAAAAATAATAATTGATTATAAGAAGAGAAAATAAAGTCCTATGATTTGACCAAGTATGACATCCATTTTTAACAAAAGTTCTTAGAAAACTAGGGATGGAAGAAAACTTCCTTAATCTGATAAAAGCTTTCTCCTAAAAATACTTAATACTTAATGGCGAGATATGAAACTTGCTTCCTGAGTTTTGTATGAGGAATTTATACCAGCTATCACAGCTTCTAAAGAAATGTTCTTGAGATCTGATTCAATGAACTAACCTTCATTATCACTTAAAGGTAGGCAAGCAATGATAGCTTTTAAAAACACACCTGTTCTTAGACACCTAAAAATATAACAGATAATGAAAAAGAAAAGTTTAACATTTAACTCTTCAAATATAACATTATTGTATATGTTAAAAATCCAAAAAGAGTATGGAAAACTTTTAGAATCAGTAAATATATTTATTGAGGTAATAGAGTACAAATGATTTTCAAAAATCACTTGCAATTTCACATATCAGCTATAGGCACACAAAAGACTTTCTACAGAACTTTATCATTTGTAGTAATATCTAAATATTTACATGTCTGGGACTAAGTTAAATATCTAGGAGAAATATGCTGAAGACCTCTATGGAGAATTAAATGGCAATAACTGTTTGATACTCTTCCCATTAAGAGGTGAGTTTCTGTCTCATCTTCATCCTGAAGGTGATTGCTTTGACCAATAGAATACAGCAGAAGTAATATTTTACCAGTTCACGGTTCAGACCTTGAGAGATTAGCAGCTTCTAGTTCTTACCTCCCGGAACACTGGCTCTCGGAATCTAGCTACTAGGCTGGGAAAAGACCAAGTGGCTCCATGGAGCGGCCCAGAGCCAGTAACCTCCAAGGAGTCTTCAGCCGCCAGCCATTAACAACCTATCAGCAATGGGATCAAGCCGTTTTGGAAATGATCTCAGCTGAAGTTACATTGAAGAAAAGAAAGCAGTCTTCATAAGGCCCTGATCTAATTGCAGATTAATAAGCAAAATAAATTATTGTTATCTGAAGCTATAAAATTTGAGGGCTATTTGTTATGCAACACTAGATTACAGTAAAAATGTTTGTGTCTTTGAAGATTCTATGTTGTAATAAGATTCCCTGCAAATTGATCTCTAGATTCAGTGCAACTCTAGTCAAAAAAACAGATGCACGAATAACATATGCCCTATGAGTACATTCATTAATGTTTAAAGCTAGGCAACACAAGTCTGTGGTGTGAGGAATTCTGATACTGATAACTTTTGAATGAAAGTGAGATGGAAATAAAGTTTGGCTTCTTTGCGGATTGTAATATTCTTGGTGCTGTTTACATGGTGGTATTCGCAGTGAGGGAAAATAAGCTGAACATGTAAAATTTATGCTCAATTCTGCATACTTAAGACTAATATTTACCATTAAAAAAGCATTTAGAGAAGCATTCACAAAAATAAAAAATATCCATATAAGATGGTAATAATTATATCAAACTGTACTGCAAAATAGTGAAGATAATATTACATATACTTATTTTATGAAGAAATATATATTTATTAAAGTATAATAAAAAGAAAAATTAAGGTAGTAATTACTTCTTACAAGCAAAGTTGAGGTTTATAGACTTTTCAATCATTTCATTAAAATGATTAAAATTAGTGAAAATGTGAATTATTACAATCAATACAACTGGATAATGGTTAGATGTTAGGTTTATTATACACTAACATTTTCTATAATATTAAATATTTCATAATTTAAGAAAACATAAGATAAGGCCAGGATCTCAATCTTTGAATTGTCAAATAATTCCAGCTAACAAACTCGACACATCCTCTACCATAGGTTTGAATTTGGGTCCCCATTGCTGAGTTGCACTAAAATTTTTATGCACTATACAGCTAACAATGCTATGGTAGAACTCATAGGTCTTGAATTTCTTTACCTCACTGCTACAACTGAAAGACAAAGGGAGAAATAACCAAAAATGGAAGGTGTTTAGATAACTTCTTTCTCCCAGCCAGGTTAACGAGATTCTATTCTTTTTTTTCCTCTCCCTGTGGAAAATGAGAAAGAAGGAACTATCCAGAGATACTTTTCAAGCAAGACATAGATTCATGCTGGCTTTTATCACACCATTCTCAAGGGAAGAAGTCCCTGTGTGGAATGTTATAAAAAACTTCAGTAGAAGAACAGCTCAACATATAATTCCTTTAGTCCTCCTTTAGAATTTCTAGCTTCTATTTCAGCTGGTTCTTTGCCTGATTAAACTGTGCTCTCCAGAAGTGGATTGTGTTGTGGGAGATGGAGGAGGATCAGTAGGAGGGGATGAACCTTACATTGTTACTAGGATAAGAGTATAAGTCTAGCATATTAGTAATTGCTCGGTATGTATTTGATAATTTTTAAGTAATAATTTCACTCTCACTAGCATGGGCTTTTATATGGTGCTTTAATTTTACACACACCAATTTCACAGATTTTATTTTGTTATGGTGTTCATTCATCTATGTTAAAACTACTTTCCTATCAGTAAATGAGTGGATCAAAAACCTGTGGTACATTTACACAACGGAATACTACATGGCAGAAAAAAAGAAGAGTGCCTATTCTTCGCAACAGCATGGATGGAACTGGAGAGCATTATGCTTAGTGAAATAAGCCAGGTGGTGAAAGACAGATACCATATGACCTCACCTATAAGTGAAACCTAATCAACAAAACAAACAAATGAGCAAAAAAGAACCAGAGACATGGAAATAAAGGACAGTGGTGAGAGGGGAGGGAGGGAGTAACCAGGCAAAGAAGGGGAAAGGCCAAGGGACATGTAGAAAGGACACATGGACAAGGACAATGGGGTGAGGATTGTCTTTGGGGATGGGAGTTGGATGGGGCAGGGGGGAGCATTGTGGGGAAAAATGGGGACAACTGCAACTGAACAATAATAAGATATTCAGAAGTAAATCAAATTGACAATAACACTTGATTAGTCTTATAAACATATATCTGAAAAAATATTTTTGAATTACTGATTTTTAAAATGCTCTTTCTTATTAGGTATCATTTCAAATTAATTTTTGAAATTTGTATATTTTTTATTTTATTGTATCTTTCCATTACCATTTATCCACCTTATACCCCCTCCTCTCACCGCACAATCACCACACTGTTGTCTAAGTCCATGTGTCTATTTTTTTTTTTTTTGCTAGATCACTGAGCTGTCAGCCTGCTCTCTATCTACGAATCTGTCTCTATTTTGCTTGTTAATTCAATGCATTCATTAGATTCCACCTATGAGTGAAATCATATGGTATTGACCTTTCCCTGACTGGCTCATATTTTTATGTCTTAGCTTAACTTCTAAAATTGTATAATTGTGCTTTGCTTAAGTAAACAAATATATGAAACCTCAGATTGATGTAAAAGATAGCTTTACAGTCCATAATAATATTCAGTGGGAATGCTTTAAGTAAAAATTTCCCCAGTATATTTTGAATGTGGTTTTATTAAAAATGTATTCAAAACAAACCTTTATAAAAACATATTTATTTTTAAGGTGAGCTATACCTACACAGAGATTATTTATTAAAAGCACTTCTGGTATTTTTTGTGAGATTCCTACCACTAAGATCTGTCAATTGGGGACATATATCATTTAATATGGGTAAGTTCTACATAGTTGGAAAAATGTGCTTTGGGAATACTTACTTTGCCTCAAACATGAAGAGGTAGTCACTGCTGGAGGCAGCAAAGTGGACTCAGTGAACCTAAGATCTTCCCAAGGAAAAGAATAATGTATTTAAAACCCAGTACAGAAAATATTGTGTCTAGAGTTACTTAAAAGTGGTAAAAAAAACCTCTGTTATTTTTGAAAGGAAATATTGAGTTAGGCATAAACAAATATTAACTAATAAATGACCAAATATTCAAGTAAAATGACAGTTAAAGGAAGGGAAAAATGCAGTATAAATATGCAATGCATTTATTAAATGCTATAGAACTTTATAACACATAGACTGAACCATACTGAATGCAAAGTAAAAATAAATTAAAAGGTAAAAGAATGCTAGGACAGAATGGAGAATCCGGCAAAACAATTTAACTGTATTACAGATGTATGAAATAGCGTCACTGATGGGGATGAGGAGAAATGGTGTCACCCTAAATAACTTTGAAAATGAATGTAGTCTGTGAGACTAAAGGGAAAAGAAATTGTACATGACACTCTATTTTACTTGATAATCCCCCCTACCCCCAGGGAATTGTATGCTAATAATCTACACCAACATTCACTCATACTGTAGTTGAACGATTAAGTAAATGGCTGGTGGGAGCTGGATTTCTCACATTTGAAATGGGAGTTTATAGATAAGAAAGAAGAAGCTAGAGTAACCCATATCAGGAGTGAATTATAGTTAAGAACATCAGTACATACAAATGGGTAGCTTAATATAGAAACATGTAATTACACGTGAAATATTTATGAGTATTTATATATATGTATGTTAATGTACACCCATATATTTTCTTGTTGTCAGCTGTGAGGGACTAGAAAAAAAATGACACCTTAATGGGTTGAATAAAATAATTTTATTCTTAATAATACTATATGGGAAAGGGAAATAAGAATAACTTCAGTGGAGAAACCTGACAAACATTACCTCAGCCAAATTACCATGTTTCACATCAAGAGTGATAAATCATGACGAGAGTTTATAATCTTCATATGTAATAAAAATGACACTTTATCTACCACCCTCATCCCCAAAACACATAACCCAAATAAGTATGAGAAGAATATCAGGCAAATCCCAGCTGAGGTACATTTTACAAAATACCTGCCCAGTGCTCTTCAGAACTATCAAGATCATCTTTACCTAATATCCAGGATAGCATTTTGGGTTCAAGTCTTCACTTTCCAATTTTAATGAATAAAACTTGAGAACAAGGATAGAAGAGTAAAATATCTTCATTAAGGATGCATGTTAAGTTTGAGATGGTTGTGGTTTATTCATGTGGGAGTAGTTCATGGTTAGGGTACCTCAGGAGAAAAATTAGTATTAGTACCATAGATGTAAGAGTTGAGGGTAAGTCTCAAGCATTGACAAAAAGCCTGTTTAACAGAGGTGAACATGAATTAAACTTAGATAAATGGAGTCAAGTTAATATGTGTTAGGGTGAGACTATTTAAAATATAGGGTAATTTTTGGAACTTTGGGGCTTAATGTGATCTGTGATTTCAATGGGATCTCTAAGTTTCTGCCAAGAATAAGGAGGCACAGCATAATGAATTTGATATAATCAAACAGACCTTGAGCTTTAGTTACTAATTCCAGCTATTTTCATTGTTCATTTATCCAACGAAAATTATTTTTGCCTACCATGTGCAAAGCACGAGTAAAGGCAGTAGTGATATAAAAATGAGTAATATAGAAATAACTCCTATTTTTGATGTTTATATTCTTCAATGTGCATAAAATAAATATTTAAACAAATAAAATATGATTTCTGATATTTAGAAATGCAGGGTAAAATATAAAACACAGTAAATGGATAGAAAGTGACTAAAGGATAGTGATATTAATTTCGACCGAAGCATATTGGTGAGAGTCCATTAAACTGCAGGAGGCAGAAAAAAGATATAGCCCTGGTCGGTGTAGCTCAGTGGATCGAGCATTGGCCCGCAAAACAAAGGGTCGCCTCTTTGATACCCCAGTCAGGGCGCATGCCTAGGTTGTGGACCAGGTTTCCAGTAGGGGGTGCGCAAGAGGCAACCACACATTGATGTTCTCTCCCTCTCTTTCTCCCTTCTTCTCTGTCTAAAAAATAAAATAAATAAAATCTTTAAAAAATATAAGCAAAAATAATGATAGCAATTCTGGGTATAGGCTTCAGGGTTACTTAAAATCAGCAGCATAATTATAGCTACGAGGCCCGGATTCAGTATTACCTTTATATTAGAATTTTTTGTTGTGTCGATCTGTCAGACACTTCCCAGCCTACCTGCTTTCTTGAACTTGTCTAATTTGGAAGACAGAGGAAGAACAATAAAATTAAAATCTTCTCAAAATGTTAAAAATATTATTCCTATTAAAATCATAACGTTAGCTTGCTTGTATTACGTGGGTTCTCCTAGGTCATGTACCAATCTTTCCAAGAATGACCATAGTGAGATTTGGCATAATGATGATGAGTTTAGAAAAACATATATCACTTTAGCTTACAGTGTAGTCAAATTACCATAAACTGCAGGTGGTTCTGGAAATTATATTTAACTTACCAGAGAAAGGGGAATTTCTGTTGTGAAAACAACTGTGACACTCACTGCCAATGGCGAGTGGAGGTTCTCTGAAGAGGTGACATGTAAGTTGAGAACTCAATTATAAGGAGGAAATGTGTAAAGATGAGCTGGAATAGCAGAAATAAAAGTTATTCGCACCAATGAAATAGGAAAAGCTTGGTGTTTAAGTACACCAAGCAGTATTGTGAATAAGGTGGACAACGAAGTGAGAGATATGAAAAGAGGTTAGAAATGTAAGCAAAGAGGTCAAGTAAGCAATAGCAAGGGTTTGGATTTTTCTTTTTACTGTAATAAGAAGCTGATAGGGAGTTTTAAGTAGGGCAATGATGAGATCAAGAGATCACATTGGTTACTTTCTGGAAATAGTTGCAAGTCCCAAATGTCACAGATGGCTTGAGAGGTGAAGAAATTATCTGAGAAGTGATCATATTCAAAAGCTGAAATTTAAACCAGAATAGTAAGAAGCCATGAAAATTCCTTGGCAAGTGGAAGTGGGAAAAAGACAGGTAGCTGATTCATACTGGCCTCAGCCAGCGCCATGACTCACCTGCTTCCTTCTCCTTGGCATGACCACTTCTTAAGCATTAATCCCTGCGGGTGCTCTCATCAGCATCAAATAATCTTAGGAACAAAGTCTTGAGTTTGTTGACCACAGATGCAGAGTTTTGGTCCAACTAGAGATAACATCTGGGTCTCAGTTGTGTTTCAGCTCCAGGTCCAGAAAAGCAGCAAAACCAAAGTGATGCCTGCAGCAGGACCAGACGCAATGACAAATGACATCCTTCCCTAGTGCCAACCAGCCAGTAGGGACCATGATCCTGGTCCTATATGCTCATTTTGATTAATCAACATATTAAAGGACACACCTGGGGAACTGATGAATATTCTATTGAGATCCTCCCCTGCCTGAGATCTCCCCTAAAATCCCCACTCTTAGAAAACAAATAAAAACCCTTAAGACAAAGGACCCCGTGTGCTCCCTCTCTACCTCTCTCATGCCTGTGCCTTCTCTCTTCAAGAATGTATATTTGCTTTCTTTCTCCAAAGCTCTAAGGGTCCCCATGAGACCTGCAACCAGGAGAGCAGTGGGCAGTGGCAGCTCATCCCAGGTTAACCCCCTGAACCTTTCTTCAAAGACTCTTCCTTTTCCTCTGTAACTAGTTTTCTGAGTCCACTCAATCCAGCTGGATCACTTCTTCTGCGTCTATGACTTTCTTCCTAAAAAGGCCAAGGCAGTTCTCTAAGCAGCCTGCTTGAATCTACTCTCAGTGTACTTTCACTCTGCATGCTAAGTAAACTTGTAAACTTTCTCTTTTGCTAAAGTCCTTGGCTCTAACTTCTTCTTTGCTGAACTCAAGAACTGAGAGCTGGCATAGCTGGTAACTCTTAAATTTATGTTTCTTCTATCGTTTTCATCTTATTTTTTGTTTTTATTAAATGTATTGGGATGATACTGGTTAATGTAATTATATAGGTTTCAAGTGTACAATTCTATCATATATCATCTGTATCATTATATTGTGTGCCCACTACCCAGAATCAAATCTCTTATTAATTAATTTTTAGTTGTCAACAGACTGTCTCATTCCATACAAAATTATTGTTAACGAATAAGTAAATATTAGAAGAAATAGTGTGGACAACCAAAGCATACAAGTTCCTCATTTTCAGCATGAGCCTAGATTTTTTTATAGATACTATTAGAATCTACCTTTTTTATATTCCAGTATATTTGGTTATATATAATTCACACAATATAATACAATGAAAGTTCAAGGAATTGCCGCTCACATCAAGTATGGGAATTTATTTTAGTTTTTATTTTTTGCCTAAATATTTTGTAAAAAGGAATACAATTAGGAGTTAAGATCAACAAAGACAGCTTTAAAGCCATTCTGTTATAACAAGAAGAATATAAACAACCTACCAATTAGAAATGTGTAATACACTTGCCAGTAGTACTAAAAGAATGAGTTCAATGTAATGTGATTTTTCTCCAGGCTCTCAGTCAGATATCTACAAACCATCAAAGAGACAAAAGAGCTTCCTCCTAAAAAACACTCAGTGATCTGATGCTTGAAAATGAATATAATAAAAGCTAGGTCACATTGAGGGCTTTGTTTGTCATTTAAAAACAGGTTTAAAACTTAGACAAGACAGCATTTTGATGTAAAAATTTAATTCATCATGATTATTTTTACTAGAATTCACTTGAAAGAAACTGAATCACACAAAATATTTTTTGACAATACAAAACACGTAGTCCAGATTACATACATATATATCTTGAAACTTGTTTAACTAGTTTTGTTACAAGTCCTTTCTTAATTGATAACAGAAATAATTTATTATTTTAATTTGACATTATTATTTCTAAAACATTAAATATAAATGTTTATATTATGATAATTATATAATTTTTAGATTACCAAAATAAAATATTTCATAAATTAGAGATTATCAAATAAACAAGACAATAATGTTTTAACTTCTATTAATGAAATACAAAATAGTTTAAATATAGCTAAATATTATAATGAAACATTTCTTAAATAATTATGTTACATAAAAATATTCAGCACAGATGTTAAGGTGAAAATAATTTACATGTCTGAAGTTTTTAGGCTGTTCACACAACATAACTTTTCAGTTACTCAATTTGAATTCAATTCAGACAGCTGCGTTTTGCTGTTTATGACCAAATGATTTCCCTTTCACATACATTTAAAATGTGTCGTAATAATGAAATATAATAAGGGCAGAACATAGTAAATATAAATGAGTTGATATAACAGAAAACCAACTAATTACATGTGTTTATTTGCATTGATTATAACCAGACATGCAGTAATAGAAACAGAAACACTTCTGAACAACTCTCCATAGATATTTTTATATTCTGGCTGCACAAAAACTGCTCAGTTTTTAAAGTCATCATTAATTTCTGGAGATAATTACATCTTTATTCATTATGCTCATTTTGATTAAAGTTGTATTTCACATACAGCCTTATACCAAGTTGATCAAAAGTAGTAAAATTTGAAGGATTTATTTTCATCTTTCAAGCTAAATCATTTAAAAATTTATATAAACATTTACAAAATGTTTAAAAGCAATGTTTCATTAATAAATACTTTTTCCAATGATAAGTCTATAGTCATAACTTGGGAGTACTGTAGAACAAGCAATTGGTCCTATGTTGGTTCCCAATGCAATGAAAAGTTAAGATTTTGGTGTCAGCTAGACCCAAGTTTAAATTCCCAGTGCTGCCCTTTTTACTCCATACTCTTTAGCAATTTACCTAACTTTTTTTCTTCTTTATTTTTCTTCTGTATAATAAGGGTGGGTCCTAGACATAGTAATATACGGGGGTGGGGGGGTACATTAGGCATTGATATTGGAATGGGAGAGAAAAAATTACCCCAATTTGCAGATGTGATTTTCTAAGTAGAAAACCCCAAGAAATCTACAAAGCATTTAGTATGTTTATCACTAATAATTAAGCTTATTAAGATCACAGGATTGAATATCAATACACCAAACCTTAATTTATGTCTATATACTAGCAACAAGAAACTTAAAAATATTAAAATAACACCATAAAACATGAAGAGCTTACTCATAAATTATAATGATTTTTTATTAAAATAACAATTGGAAATAAAAATATACATACACACACAGGGTTGCTAGTACCCCTTTATTTTCATTTGGTAGGACCATATCCAACCAACTGAGCCACATAGGTCAGGGCTGTACCCTTATATTTTTGAAAATTAGGTCTGGGTGCTTCTACTCTTTGACATTTTCTTTCCCACTTAGTGAAATCCACATAACTCACTGGATGGAAAAGATGAACAACTATTTTAATTTCCCCAAAAGGAACAAATGTTTATCCAGCTAGAAAAGTAAGATGTGAAGAAAAAAGTCATTAATACATTGCATCGGCATGTCATAGTGAGAATCCAAACACCTGATTCTCTTAGTGTTTATTTGCTACATCACTTTGTGAAAGTAATGATATCTGTGATAGAACAGTGGTTATCCAATATTTACAGCTCAAAGAATCTCTTAGAAAGTTGTTACATAGAGAGCTTCCTGCTCATCCCATCTCAGATTCTGATCTGAGAGGTATGGGATTGAGACCCAAAGTCTGAATTTCATCAAAGCGAGTTGTGATTCTGATGAGTTTTTCCTAAAGGCTACACCTCAGGGAACGTTAAGCCATTCCAAAAATAGAGTTTGAATATATACCTCAATATTGATATGAACTACATACTCTATGAAACACAAAATTTTATTTTAACCATTTAAATATATGACTTTCTAAACCACGTCACCTGATTATTCATGGACTTCTCGCATGTACCTGAGCATGTATCTTGAATACACTAGTTGTATAGCATATGTTTGTTAACCAGTATAAAACAAATATAACCTACAGTGAATTGCATCAGTAAATATATAAAATAATTCCATGAAAAAGTTTAATTATTATTAATTAACTTTGGGATGCTTTGGGGAAAAAATGAGAGAATGAGATGGTAGACGGAAGAGCCCCTGGGAAGGGGATTTGAGCTGAAGGTAGAAGTCATAAGGAAAGCACATGAAGGTGGGAGTCCGTAGTCATGAAAAAATGACATGGCTTGAAAGGAGCAGTCGGATGAAGAATAATGGCAGTTAGAGATAAAAGTACATCTACAACTGCTAAGTGATCTCGAATGCTAAGCAAAGAAATTTATAATTCACTCAATTTAACATTAAAAGTTTTTGAGCTGGTGAGGATATTTCAGCATTGGCATTCTCTATTACGAACTACTTGGTAATTCAGAATACCCTACATATTAAGAGTATCTTGTCATGGGAAAGGAGGGTAAATAGGAAGAGCCTTTAGTAATTATACACTAAATAGCAACAACTAGGTTTGTCTTGCACTTACAATTTACAAAATCATTATTTTTTTGCAAATTGCCCTACTGCATATTAATACAGTAGACATTTTTCTTATGTATATTGAATGATACTAAGTGGCTTCCTGAAGGTCAATGAGGCTGAAAATGTCAAAATGAGTAGTGACACCTGTTTTCTCATAACTATTCCTCTAATGTGCTCCCTCAACCAATGGACTTTTTTACCATTCCTATATTCTAAAAGGAAGAGTATAATCCTTGATTTTGTTTTGCCTTAATATCTATATTTGTTTTTCTGACAAATGGTTCCAGAATGGAAGTTTTCTGTCAGTATTTCTGCTGATACAAACATTTGCATCATCGGTGCAGTATGACTAGCTAGGTGTTTTTGCCAAAAGTCCCACAGACCAGCTGCCTATCCCAGGCTGAAGGGTGGTAACGTTTGTAAAATGGAAAGTGTGCAGATGGAACAATACAAACATTGTCAAGAACACGGTACGTCAGACTCGTGATTGCAATCCGAACTCTCTCACAGATAGTTCCTGCACCCACCGAGTTTTTTTTTTCCTGTAATATAATGTCAAAAACATCAGGAAATATTACTTGTAAAAGTTCTCTGTGAAACTATGGAGGAAAAGGGAGCGACATTTGTCTAAATTCATTTCCAACAGTGTTAACAAAACTTTGAAAGCACCTTTGGTAGTATCTGACTTGATATTTGTGGAATTACAATTTAAATGTCAGTTGAAGTTCAAAAGCCTTTAAAAAAAAACTATCTGTGGAAAGCATTAGTTGTAACTTTTCATTTGCTTGGATTTTCCTCCTGGAAAATATCACCTCATCATTTTATATTTCTTAAGAAAAATGTTTTGAAGGCATTTACCCTAATCAGTTGTAATAATATTGTAATTCAATATTATCTCAGTATAAATATATTTATGGAAGGAAATTAAAGGACAGATTCAGAACGCCTGCCAGGTCCCAAAAAAGATAGTGAAAGTGATTTATCCTGACTCATTTCTTCCCACTCACGCCTGTATAACTCAGAACTAGTCAACTGACTTAAATATAATTTGAACAGTCAGCCAAAGGGCATCTGAGCTTTACTTCATTTTATTTCAAATTTTATTTTCTTTCTCACCGTCAATCTGTATTCTTTTTAATTCTCAGATTGTATGTCTCAGATTTATCCCCATTACTGAAATGCTTCATTTCAGCAAGTGTTTTGAATGCTTACATAGAAACTTGAAATTAAATTTCCCAGCCACAAAAATTAACATTTCATATTATTAATGTGGTATAGGTGATTTACACTATTGGAAAAGTTCTTAGGGTCTAAATGGAGTAATCTCCTTCCTCTAAGTATAGTTTGATAGATTTAGGCTGCAGATGAGATTCCAACCATACTGAAAACTGGTAGTTTTCAGAAGCATAAGTTTACTCAGATCACATATACAGCTTAGCAATATATATGCAAGTGATTATTTAAGTATAGTGCTAATATTTTATGAAATGTTTTAAGGACTCATCTATAATTTCTTATTATTGTCAGGAGGAAGCTTGTTTCCCTCCCTTACAAAAGGTGCTATTCCCCCCCCTCCCACAAGTAAAAGAGTTATGATTTGAAACCACAGATAGCAATTATAGTAAAGGATAAATAAAAGTTACAGTGTGTGTATATACTCAGATTTTGGCACTTTAATAAAAACTATGTATCCTGTGCCCAGTTCTGTGCTTTACAATTTCATAGAATAATGATTGAAATAAGAGAAAAGAAAAAGAAAGATTTTTGTAAGTGAATGAATTTTAAGACTCACACAAAATCTATTTCCTTTTTTTTTTATCCTATAGCGATCTACACAAATTATATGAATGGGGTAAAAGCAAATGATCTGACTGAATATAATTTTCTGCTTCAACTAAAGAAGTTCATCATCACCAAACCATTATTATATGAAATGTTAAAGGGACTTATTTAAGAAACAGAAGAGAGAAGAAAAAAAAAAAGATCAAAACTACAAACAATAAAATGTCAATAAATACATATCTATCAACAATTAAATCTAGAAAACAAACTAAGCAAATGAGAATAGGTAGTTAAAGAATAGCCTTGGGATTGTAAAGTACAGTATAGGAAATAGAGGAGCCAAAGGACTTACACACATGACTCAGGGACGTGAACAATGGTGTGGGGATTGCCCGAGGGAGTGGGGATGCTGAATAGAGGGGAGTGGGGGAAGGGGGAATGGGGACAACTGTAATAGTACAATCAATAAAATATAATTATAATTACATACATACATACATACATAAAAGCTCTTAGGGGAAAAAGGAAAAAGAAAATTAGAACATGCATGGAATTTTTTTTATTTGGGGGAGGGGAAGATATTAATAGATCAATACAGTATGAAGAAGCAGAAAATGTGGAGTACTTGCTCTGTTACTTACTATTTAAAAGTATAAACTAATAGAAATAAGAGTGACCTGTTATGAGATTTTCAGTGCTCATTATTGTTTACTGTGCAGTATGACTGCAAGGGAAAACTGGGGCTCAATATTCATTTCTAGAATTACAGCTTCCTGCCTTGTGTCCCATTCCCTCAGGACAAATGTGATCTAATATTATTATGGGGCCTCAGATATATATTTAATTTTTCCCTTTTAGCTAGAATCTTGAGGATGATGTAAAAGAAATGATGGTCTAGCTAATAAAACTAAAATTAAAAAGTGACCGAAGTCATCAAAATAGAGAATTAACACTTCCTAAAGAATAGTTGAAGTATCAAAGTGTTATAAATGTTTATATCAAACTAAGGAGTTAAAAAAAAAAAACTTGAAAGGAACATGTAACAAACACCAACCACTTTAATTTTTATTTTCATCACTAGAACACTGAGGTTTAAATAATATGTTCTCCATTCATGTATACTTTTTACAATCCCTGAGGCTAGTTCTCATATAAAAGTAGATGGTGGCCCTGGGTGGTGTGGCTATGTTGGAGCACTGCCCCATAAACCAAAAGGTTGTGGGTTCAATTCTTAGGCCACACGTCTGGGCTGCGAGTTTGGTCCCAGTGAGGAGTGTGACAGAGGTAACTGATCAGTGTCTCTCCCTTACGCTGATATTTCTCTCCCTTTGTTTCTCCCTCCCTTCCCCTCTCTAAAGTCAATAAACATGTCTTTGGGTGAGGAAGGAATGAATGAGTAAATGAATGAATAAATAAATAAATAAATAAATAAATAAATAAATAAATAAATAACTAGCTTTTAAAAGTAGATGGCAAATATGTATGTTAGCTGAGCCAATGTGTGTATGCCAAATCATTCATAGGTTTTAATATTAGTGCCCAGATACTCTGAGACCTAGGAGGAATACTGTTATAGAATAAATCAGGTCCAAATTAAAGAGTTTCCTCTTCCAGTTGGTGGTGAAAGTTTTGGAAATAATGGCTAGATTTCTGTCAGTACAAATTAGTAAAACAGGACAAATACCACCCCCTACACACACACATACAGTGAGAAATCTAAGTGTAGCCTATAAATGGGAGCAGGGAAGGGTCATTTAAGTTCTGTACATTAATTGAATCTGGTAATTAAATTCTTCCTTTAAAAAAAAATGAATTGTATTTAGACTACCTAAAGATATCCTTGACTATAATATATAAAAATGATAAACATATTCCAATTAATATTTGCAATTTCTTCATACAAAGAAGTCCAAGAAACTATAATAAAGATGAGATTGCCATTTTCAAAGAAGTATATGGAGAACATAAAATCATCTGGAATATTATGTAGATATTAATGCTGATGTTTATAAAAGCTAGAAATACCATAGAGTTACTTCTGAAAACTAAACATCTATAAGATACTTATGCAAATGTCAATAGTTCTTTATCTTTTAAAAAATACTCATATAAATAAAATAATTAAAAGACATCAGTGTATTAACAACTATACAAGGTCTGTCCAGAATGTATCCAGCCATGTACTATGAGAAAGAGACATTTATTGAAGAAGATACAATATACAGGAACATTGTACATGGGACGATGATACCTCAGTCCCCTTCAAAGTAGGCACCTTGGGACCTCACACAGTTCTCCCAATCACCATCAGCTGCCCCATCGTAACTTCCTGAATCTCATTGAGGGTCTGAAATCCCTTACCTTTCAAAGGTGATTTAATTTTGGGAAAAGACAGAAGTCACAGGGCACCAAATGTAGGCTACAGTGGGGCTGAGTCACTTGGGTGATTTGATGTTTTGCCAAAAAACTCTGCATGAGCAGGTGCATTATTGTAATGAAGCTGCCAATCACTAGTTGCCCATACTAAGGCCTTCTGAATCACTCAAATAGTTTCTGCAGAGAAATATTCAAGCTAACGCAAACTTTGATGCAGATCTGTTGCTCTACTTGCTCAGTCATTTTTAATGCGATGGCCAGACAGTACACATGCTCACTCAATAGTGTGAGCTGCCCCCACTGACTACTACAGTGAAGTTGTCATTGTTCACACGTACATTCCAGTCTACTCTCCTTGGCTGCCACATTATATCGATGTTGTACAAACCTTTCTGGTTATGATAACAATGGCTATACATTTCCCAGAGCTTGTATTTAACTGGTTGGACCATGAGCAGGTATCTTTCTTTGTTTTTTTTTTCTTATGATGTATTTTAGTGTTAAAGTGTATCTTCTAATTTTTAAATGTGATGTTTAATTTATATCTAATTAAATAAGAAACAAAAAAATTTTAAACAATTTTAAATAAGGTTTATTTATATTTCCCTTTTCTTCCCATTCCAGAATCTAGTGCATGCCAAAGGTAACCAATATTTCCAATGTGTATACCTTTAACTATAATTTTACTTTGTTAAACAAATATATTTAGGCCCATCTAGGAGCCCTCCCTATATGCTACTAAATGCTGGGAAAGATGGTTTTCTGGGTATTTATTTCTTGTTATCAGAAGTAAAAGGGTATCTTGTGGTTCTTATTTGATCACTTATAAGTTTTTCATAACATTTGAATAAGTATTAATAATAAAAAAAGAAACCCATCTTCTAGATGTGGTACTTATGGTTTGTTATACTGACTTTCAAACTTACGCTTTCCTGTTCATAACCAGTACATAAGAAATTAAATTGGATGTTATTTTTTAAATTTTATGCTCATCTCGGCATAAACTTTTCTGCTGTCGTCACTGTTACCAGTTTTCTAGAATCAGAAGTTAGAATCCAACATGGTATACAATCCAAAATTCAGAATCATTAATATCATCGCCTACTCTATAAGATTTCCTGGCAGAATTCATTGCTGATATAGGAACAGGACTGAACTCTCAATTAGATTCTGATTCAATTAATTTTTCATAAAATGTAGGAAGTGAATTTTACAATGTAGGGCAAATCAGCTTTTTCCTACTGAAAAAAAAAGATGAGAACGAGTAGTGATATTTCCTCTATGGTTCATAGAACTAGTAAGAATATATGTAGTCAGAAAGAAATATATATGTAATTCTTCTTAATATTAGAGCATAGTTTTTCTGGGGGTTTCAAAATATTGTCCCAAAAGATGTTCATTAGTTCCAAGAAAATCCAAGATATTGGTAGCATATATTCTAATCTCTATTACTGTATATTGAAGTGCTGAGTTTGCTCTGAATTATTTGTTGCCATTGCAGGAACACTTACAACTTGTATTAAAGAAATTAAGAATAATTACTTTCTTATTTTTATATTTCATAATTAAAATCAAATAATGTCATAATTGTTTTAAATATTACCCCATTTATTCTTTTTACATTTTTATCACCTTTTCACTTTTATTTTTAAAAATTTTGGGGACATTCACTCATCAAAATCTGTGCTATTTGTATATTAGTCATCATACTAGACACTGCAGATATCAGTATCTTCATTCATAAGTATGTGTGAAATACAGAGAAACAACCTCTCGCAACACTGTACAGTAAGTGTTGTTGTGACAGGTAGTTAAAGAAGAGAACTCAAAATTTGTAACAACAAAGAATAGGATCTAAAGTATATGTCTGAGGAGGACCAGGAATTTATATTATTTCATAGAAATGTTTCTATCTAGTTCCCCTCTTTTTGCATAATTTTATGAAAGGCAGAAAACATCTGGCTCTATGCTCCTTTGATATGGAGTATTATCCTGTCCTCCTTCTGGGTAAGATATGTTAAGTGTCAGGCATCCATGATGAGGAACTGAAAAGGTGCTAGGAGGTGGCATCTACCTATACGCAATGCATAAAGGATGAAGGGAAGGCAGGAAGACAGGAAGTCCAGAGGGCAGGGAGGAAGGAAGGAAAAACAAAAGCTTAAACTTGGTTATCATTGTTTCAATATTTAGATGCAGATAGATAAGACTAGCTCAGTTAAAACAGAGAATTCAAGAAGAGATGGCATCTAAAATATCCCTGAGAGGATACATACTCCTTTTTGGAGTAAATGATATTAAAGTTAATACCCAAAAATAAACCGACCTATCAGACATTTTAAAAGAAGAAAGTTTCTGATGACGTTCTTGGTTCAGAACTTTGGAATTCTGGAAGTGTTAGAAAGCTTCACATGGTTAATAACATTTAAAAAATCCAAATGACACCCCGATTGGTGTGACTCAGTTGATTGGGTGTCATGATGCAAAGCAAAAGCTCACTGGTTCAATTCCTGGTCAGGGTACCCACCTGGGATGCAGTTTCGGTACCTGGTCCAGGTGCATACAAGAGGCGACCGATTGATGTTTCTTTTTCACATCGATGTTTTTTTTCTCTCTCTTCCTCCCTCCTTTCCCCTCTTTCTAAAAATAAATAAATAAAATCTTAAAAAATAAAAATGACTGAAGTACTTACTGTGTGGTGAGAAGCAATGAAATGTAAGGTTGAGATGAACACATCCTGTATTTGTTTACTATCTGGTTTCCTATAGCTTCTCTAGAACAAACACTTTGAGAAGGTAAAATTTTGGACTATTTGGACTATAATATCCTCACTAAAACATGGTTAGGTATTTCCAGAGAAAGTTCAAATTTCTACATGTTTTCTGGTTTGGGCCTCCTTTCTATTGCCCAAGTGTCCCACTTTGGATGATATATGGTTACCTTACACAGACATCATTCAACATTATTTGTCGAATGGACGAATGATTGCAACATCATGAAGGAAGTAAAATTCACATGGATATTATTTCTGGTTTAGTAATTAAAATACTGAAGCTATGCGTTTTTCTCTCAGTACATTAGTAAGTCCTCATACATAACAAATTATAGAGAAATAAAAATTATCATAGGTAAATTCTTATTTACCTATGTAAAATAGGTAAGCAGTTGTATAGAACAAGTAATGGAGCTTGATAGTTTGGATTGAAAGGAAAGAGTTTGAGAAAAATTGTTGCAGTTTTGATATGCTTAGAAGACAATTGATTATTATGATTACACCAAATCTAGAGTTATCTTCTGGAGGATGGGCCCCTTATAGTACAGGCTTCCCCTTCTAGGTGAGTGTTTTAGGAGCCCATCTGTATCAGTGTACCAGGTGGTGTTGCTGTGAGAGGCTGCATTTGGCTTCAGTGAATTTTTTTGAAGACTCAACATGTTTGCTCATTTCATGATGGGTACTTACAAGTGCACCTGCCCACACAGCACTGAGTGTTCAGCAGCTTTTGAACAAAAGAGGCATGACCACTGTGTTTCACCCTTCATGCTCACCCAATCTTATCTTGAGCAATGTTTATTTTGTTTCCCTGAATGAAAAAAGTCCTCAAAGGGAAACGTTTTGCCAATGTGGAAGAGATAAAACAGAAAACAGCAGCAGCACTGAAAGACAACAAAATTGACGAGTTCAAAAACTGTTTTGAGTAGTGGAAAAAAGTCTCAATTAGGTGTGTTGCATCAAATGGAGGGTACTCTGAAGGTGACTGAAGTTTAAACATGTAAGAATAAATATGCAATTTTTTAATAAACAAATGCCAGTTTTTTTAAATTTATACAAGCTGATACTGATGGTGCTATGCACAACAGAGAACACAGGGAAAAGTATAGACTGAAGTAAATTTTGAGTTAAGTTCAAAATCACTGAGATTGAGAACTTCCAAAACACCTGTAGTGTCAGGTAGACAGTGGTAACATGTTAAGAGGCTCAGAGAAGAAGATTTAGATGGGATACAATTTTAAATATTATTTGTGCATGCCTGTAACAAATCCTGCATGTACATATAGTGTAAGGAAGGTACCAATGCCTTGGGGATTAAGTAACTTCAAAATTTAATGGTTATCTAGGAGAGAATCGCCAGAAATCGAAGAATTAGTGGGGGAAAGTCTGGGGACAAAACAAAAGAGAATTTGTCATGGAAACCAAAAAGTATATTTCAACTAAGGAAATAAATGAATAGTCAATGCTGCTAAAAGATAAAGTTATAAATTGAAAACACATCAATTGTATTTAAATTATGGAAGTCATTGATGACCTTGGAATAAAATTTTTAGGAATAATATGCATGCAAAAAAGAAATGTGTTGAGAGTAAGTTGAACTAGAAGAAAAAGAGAGAATGAATGTAAATAGATTTTTCAAAAAGTTAATTTTGAAAAATAGGGGATGAATATAGAATTATATATAGGTAAATAAGAGATGAAATGAGATGCAAACAGTTGGAAAGGATTGAATATATTTAAGATTATTGAAGTATATTAAAAATTTTCAATTTATAGTATAATCTACTGACTCCTTAGGAAAGAGATAAAGAAGAAATAGAGTTGAGATAACATTGGGTTGAAAATTTTGGCAGACACACTATAAGGAATGAGAAGGGAGGGACTTTAATAACACTGGGAAGAATGCTTTAAAAATTAAAACCTATAGAAACTAAGCTGAATAGAAAGGCAAGTGAGAAGAAGACATATCTAGTGGGTTAGAAATAAATAAGAATGATCAATGGATTTAAAGTCTTAGTAAGGTTAAAAAAAAATGATCAAATGGTTCAAAAACAGTACTAGAAGAAGTATCACTCTCCAGAAATTTCATTGTTTGAACTAGTGATTTTGCTGTTGGAAGCATTTATAAGTAATAACAAAATCAAATACATGGTTGAGGGAATTAAGGGCTGAGGTGAAGTGAAAGTAAGATTAATATCGCTGAAAATTTTAAGAAACTAGAATTTTATGGGGTATCAATCATCTTGTGTTTTTTATAGTTCCTTGTGACTGTGATAAGGTTTAGGGTTCAGAGATCAAGTGAACAGGAGTAAAGGAGATCAGCAGAAAATAACGAAGGGGTGTGTGGAAGAGCTAACCTTACATGAAGGGTGTATTTTGAAAAGAATTATATCTGTGCATGCATGTGTGTGTCTGTGTTTTACCATGGCTTTGGAAGAGAATTACTCTGGAAATGGCAAAACAAAAATATTAGCTATGCCTCCTAACACTTAGCTATATGTAGCATAAGAAAGTAAATGGACACAAATAAGATGGATGGAAAGGAAGAACATTTTTATGAGAACATTTAAATTCTACTCTCTTGCCAAATTTAATTATACAATACTGCATTATCAACTGCAGTCACCATGTTGTACATTAGCTCCTCAGACTTTATTTAGACAGATGAAGTGTTAAACGTACAGAAGAAGTAGATTCCAATTAAGGCAATACATTCAAAATTCCTTTCACTACATAAAAAACCAGTTGAAAGAAATCTGTTTTCTGATGGCTTATTCCTCGAGAAGTGACAAAGTGCAACGCAGACCACATAGGCCACAAAGCCTACTCACTTGCTGAGCCTCTCCAGAAAAATAAGTTTTTTCCCTTTCAGTCATTCTTGAAGGAGAAAAGATACTTTGATCTTTTATTTGAAAAAAAAAAAGGATATATTCTTCTTGTGACACCTCTTTGTTAACTATCTCACTTTTTTTCTTATTTTGAGACTTAAGTTGTAGAGATGGTGACAGTAATAGATTGTGTAAACTTAATTGGAAGCTGAAGGTGATTCAGGGAGAAAAATGGAAGGGAATTTTTCCCTGGAGAACTCATGTAACTTAATTTCTAAGAGTTTTTTAAATCTCTTTAAATAAGTTCCTATCCTTCTCTTTCTTCTCCTTTTTTGATATGTATAAATGCAAATATTTGAACACTTGATATTATCCCACAGGTCCCTTAAACTATTCTCATTTTTTTAAATTATTTTTTTCTTACTGTGGCTCTGATTGGTTAATTTCCACTGGCCTATTTTCTAGGTTGCTGATCCATTCTTCTGCTTAGCTAATCTGTTTTTGATTCCTTCTAATACATTTTTAATTTTAGTTATATTCTTCAGGCCTGCCTGTATTTTTCTTATACTTTCAAACTCTGTGTTAAAGTTCCCCCTATATTACTCTATTCCACTCTCAAATATGGTGAGGATCTTTATGATCATTTCTTTGAATTTTATTATCAGGCAAATAAATTCACTTCTTAGAATGTTTTTCTCTGGGGATTTTTCTTGTTCTTTCACTTCAGAGATATCTTTCTGTTTTTTCATTTTGTTTGACTCTCTATGTCTATTTATATGAATTAGACATAATATTCAGTCTTGAAAAAGTGGCCTTATGTAGAAGTGGCCTCTTTGTAGGCTGTGTGCTGGATGTTGTGTAGGCTGGTAGAAGCTGAGAGGGTGGCGGATGCAGCTGGGACACTGGCCTTCCCAGCCAGAGAAACTCCAGTGGGGAGGCCATGGGTGTGTAATAATGCACTGTTGATCTAGCCTGCTCCCTTTGTTTTAGCTCTAATGGGCTCAGGTGTTCTGTCCAGGAATACACTGTAGAAACTTTACATCAGGCCAGAGTACCTGGATAGAGCCCCTGCCCTCTCTGTGGATATTGAGGATGATTAAACAATGGTACTCACCAAGGCCTCAGACCCCAGGGGATTCCCACAGTTTCCAAAGAACTCCCATAGTTCCCCAACCTCCTCAATATGGTCTCTCTCTGTTCTGCTGTGCTGAAAGTGGTCCCGTAAAGGAGACCTCTGTGTGGGTTCTATGTGCCAGGTAGTTTGGGGAAATTACTTGGAGCTGAGCAGGCACGTACAGCACCTGGCACACTCATCTGACACCACCCAGCAGCTCCCCAGCTCCCAGCAGGAGGGCCAGGTGGGTGTGTTGGCAACCTAATGTTGCCACATACTCCCTTAGTTCAGAGGTAAAGGCTCCAGGCAGTGTAGCTCCGCGCAGCGATCCAGCAGGCAGGCCAAGCACCAGAACAGAGCTCCAGCCTACCCTAGGGAGTGGAAACAACGGCGTTTACCAGCGCCTCTGGGCCCAGAGAGTTGCTGCAGCTCCTGGAGGGCTCCTCAGGCCTCCGAGGCTTCCCTATTTGGCCACTTTCTCCTGTTGGTTGTCAGAAGCTCTTTATTTAGCACTAGGTTTTCTCCGAGGAGTAATTGCTATCTATATATACATGTCTATTTAATTTTTCTCATGGGGGGAGGCGAGTCCGTCTTGGACTTCTAAGGTATTTTTATCCGTGTAAATTGTAAACTGGTAGTACCTAATTGTCTGTTCTTTTTACCATTTCCTTCATCTACAACATTTCTAAATCCCTGGTTAGGAATGTGCCTCTCTGTTTTAGAAAGTCCTGATGATACACTGTTCATTTTACTGATATTGTCTAGTCTGAGTCTACATGGTTGTGCTCTCTAACAGAGTTTAGTGCCCAAATTACATCATAAAACAAACATATTTTAAGGTTGCGATAAGCTCAAGTTCTGCATTTCTTGAAAGTTTTGTAAACATTTAGAAAATTACTTTCAAGAAACATGCTTGTGTATTTATTTCCAATTCAAGGAAGTATCATGATTTATTAAAAAATTAACAGCTTCTTGACAGAATGCAACCACAAAGATTCCTCCCACCAATATACAACTTATATATTGTGCTAATATTTTTGTACCAATTTTTCATGCATAGTACTTCCAATCTCAACTAAACCTCTTAAAATTCCACTGAAAAAATGATAAAAAATATAGTAAATGTTACATCTATGTCAGGGAGAAATAACTTTGGATGTTGAAGACCTTTGCTAACTTCCCAGGTTTTGCACATTTAGGTTGTGTCGCTGTGTCTCTGCACAGCTTTTTTATGCCCTATTATGGCCACCATCCCCATGGGGAGAGAGGACATCGCTGAAAGTAGCAAGTCGTTGAAGAAGTGATGGATTGTTAGAGAAGATAATCACCATTTTCACATGTTAGAATTGTAAACGTACTCTAAAAGAATCATGAAATAATGATAACTGCAAAAAATACAATTCTTATCTGAATGAAGTAGTAACAATGAAAAAAACAGCTTGAAGTTACAAGGTTGTTAATTATGCTGCACCTGTTTGCAACAGAAATAAAACCAAATTTCCAATTTTTAGAACTCACATAAAGAGAGAAAACTATTTTAATGTCAGTTTTTACATTTAGATTTTTTATGTGTTAGCGAGTAGCAAAATAACATAGTTATATTTCTTAAAAGTTATCTGACATCTAATATTGACATAGACCTTAATCAAGAGGGAAATATAGAGTAGATAATGGGTGGTTATATATAGTTCAATAACATTTCTCCTATTGCCTGTAAACTCTGAAATATAGAAATAAATTGAACATTTTCCTTAGTTATTAATAAAGAATTTTTGTCAAGTTGGAGTATAATTTAATAATATATAAACTTGGAGGGATTGCATGTCAAATTTTAATGAGTTCTAGACAAAATTGAATGAATAATATAATAATTAGAATGTTGGGAGTCACATCAGTAACAACCACAACAAAACACAAAAACATTAGACCTGTACCTGTCCCTTTAGAACCAGTCTATCATCTTCAGCGTAATCACCCACATACAGCAAAGTCGGTCGTCCTAAACAAACAAAATATATAAACTGGAAGGTATTTTTTTCATTTAGTGATAACTTTGTGATTGTAGTTTTCAAATGTTCTTACTAAGCTGAAAATTTATATACAACAGTGTTCATTTCAAAATAAATATATGTAAACAGTGCTAACTAAACCAAAAAGAAAGACAAGAGTTTAATCTGGCATTTTGGTCGAAGTGGGTTGGTTGATTAGAATTTCATTGATTATTAAGATAATTAAGCCAATGATCCTATTTTTATATTTCTAACTTTTAGGAAAGCTTACTCTTCAAAGAGCTATTACAAAAAAAATAAAAAGAAAATTCTATCTAGTTTCTTTTAAAACTAAATGTTTCTTATGCATTAAGAAACTAAATTTCAGGGCATATAGAAAAATAACATGTAATGGAGACATGAAAGCTGCTGACTGCTAATATAAATTTCAAAATATGACATTCTAGCTTTGCCTTTATGAGGTAAGCATAATGGAGTTTAAAAGAAGACATAAAATTGGCACGGAGAACAGCCTTTTAGAACACAAAATTGGAGGAAAAAATAATAACTAACTTAAATTAAGTTTCCAGGGCAGCATGAAGCACTAAGCATTTTTATCTTTTACCTTATTTAATTCTCACAGGCAATGTCTGAGGCATGTGCTAGAAGTATTCCTATTTTATATATTGAGAAATTAAACATAGAGAAATTTGCCCAATGGCAAAGAACTAAATAATGTCAGACCTGTGGTAATTCCAACGCAGGTATTTGGAACACAACACTTTCCTCTTTAATATGTATGCACATGGATATATATATATATATATATAGTTATGCATATACATACAAGTATATATATGTGTATACATATGTACACACTTGTGTGTACACACATATATATGTACACACAAGCACAAACATTTATACACACATTTATGGGCTAAGTGATCATGGTCTAATTTTTTAAATTCTCTACTTAATGAATCTAATAAAAATATTTATAGAGCACTTGATATGATGTCAGTGGTAAAGAAAAGAGAGGATGCCATGAATACTGGTTTAACAAATGCACTGTATGACTTTAGGCGTTGAGATCTCTCTTAGCTCCTTAAAGGATCTTACAGAAATGACAGTCTTGAGTTGTATACTTGAAAGCTATCTGAATATGCTAATTTAGATATCTAAAAAAGTCTTAATAATTATGAGGAGCAACAGTGAATATCAAATCTGCAGTAGGTATGTGATATGCAAAATTCTACTATTTCTTCAGCCTTAGTATCAAAAGGATAACAAATATTGTGATCCTGAGGGGCCATTCTCAAAGTATTTTTGGATCTTTACTAGACAAATGCTATGTATTTCTTTCATATTGGTATCTTAATTTTTATTACCTGATCCATCTTCAGTACTACAATGGAATTTATTACCTTCTGAGGTCTAGCTCTGTTTGTTTTTTGCTTATTTTTCTTGAGTCTCTTCCATTGGAAAAAAATCCATTTGGAATGTATTTCTTAGCATTCCCCACACTTTTTTTGTTCCCAATTGTATCTCCTGTTCCATATCACCCACCTGTGTTACTTTTACTGTCTACCACATCACTCCGAAATTAGCGATAACTTCAACGATAATTTATTTTGCTCAACAGTCTGCCATATGGGTGGGGCGTGATGAGGAAGGTTCATCTCTGCCCCGGTGGTGCCAGCTAGGGAAGCTGGGATGCAGGGGTGTCCAAGCTTTCGGCATCTCTGGGCCACAATGGAAGGAGGAGAGTTGTCTTCAGCCACATATTCAGTACACTGCAACATATAATCACAAAAAAAAAATCTCATAAAGTTTTAAGTAAATTTACAATTTTGTGCTGGACCACAGTCAGAGCCACCCTGAGTCTCATGCGGCCTGCTGTCCACAGGTTTTCTAAAACTGCTCTCACATATCTGACTCATATCCAGTGACCTCCATTTCTCCTCTTAAGACCCTCTTCATGGGGCTACCTGGGTTTCCTTGTATCATTGTAATGGGGCACTAAAATAGTAACGGACACCTAAAACATGTAGTACTATTCATGATTGTGGTATTTCCCCTGCCAGGTAAGTATAACATGCAGCATTATTCAGAGCTGCAGAGCCAGGGGGAGCTCCCAGGATCTTGAGACCTGGGGTCACAGATCGGCAATGGATCTTTTTCTTCAATTTCTAATGACTAAGCAGTCTGAGAGACCATGAAGATTTAACTGTTGGGTACATAGACCACTCCTTCTGAGGAAAAAAAATGTCAAAGAATTTGCAGTCTTTAATCTACCACAGCCTACATGTTGGCCACAAGTATCTACTTTTTTTTTTTTTCCCACGTGCAAAATACACAGCCCCCAGTTGCGTCTCATTGAATCCAGTATCTTGTTGGCTAAGTCAGGTCCAGATGTTGTTGAGCCTTTTTGCATGCTGTTCATATTAATATGAAGATGTGAACTAAAGGGTACAATTGTCTGCCTCCACATATCAACATACAGTGTTGAAGCTGTAGGGCAAAAATTGATAAGCAAAATGATTATTTCTATTCTAGAAAGGGCTAGGGATGGAGACCAAAGGCATAGAGCAGTCATGGGTATTCTTAAACCTACCTTGCTGTGTGTCGCTGGTCCTTTGAGTAGAGCCCAGTCCTGCCCCTCCTATTCACGGTTCTTTGTAGCTATTGGCTCCGGCCCGTGAGATAGCTCATCCTTCCCACCCATAAAATTAATTAATTAATTAAAATAAAATAAAATACAATAAAATAAAACAAAAAACCTCCCAGGTTTGCAGATAAGTAGCCATTTC
This sequence comes from Mormoops blainvillei, assembly GCA_004026545.1. Classification (NCBI taxonomy): domain Eukaryota; kingdom Metazoa; phylum Chordata; class Mammalia; order Chiroptera; family Mormoopidae; genus Mormoops; species Mormoops blainvillei. Next base: position 46,475 of record PVJD01003965.1, on the reverse strand, counting down.
AGCATGCTGCCTGCTCATTGAAGGTTGAGGGTACCAAAAAATATTTTTAAAATCTTATGATTTTTCCTTTTCAACCCAAGCTGTATACCATCACAGGTTTTAGGACTTGGACAGCATACCACTTTCAGGTATAAAAACTCTATTCTGATTATCTATTACTGTGTAACAAACCATTCCAAATTGAACAGGTTAAGCCCTGGCTGGTGTGGCTCAGTGGATTGAGCACCAGCCTGCAAAACCAAGGGGTTGCAGGTTTGATTCCCAGTCAGGGTACATGCCTGGGTTGTGGTCCTGGTCCCTTTTGGGGGCCCTCGAGAGGCAACCACACAGTGAGGTTTCTCTCCCTCTCTTTCCCCCTCCCTTCTCCTCTCTCTAAAAATAAATAAATACAATCTTTAAAAAAAACCTGAATGGGTTATAACAATAAAACTTGTTTATTTTGCTCATGACTCTAATTTGGGCAGATTTTCCTGGAGGGGACAATACTTTTTGTTTGTTCCATGGGATATCAGCTGAAATAGCTCAACAAAGCTAAAGACCCTCTTTAAAGAGAACTCTATCACAAGGGTGGGTGGTTCATTCTTACTGTTCCAGGAGAGCTCAGTGAGGCATGGAGGCAGAGGGCTCTCCGTTACTCCCCACAGGGACCTTTCCATGATGCATTTAGACAGTTTTGTTGTTGTTTTTATTTTGTTTTTGCAGTATGGTAGCTTGCTTCCAAAAGTGAGTGTTCTGAGACACAAGAAATAGACCTTGAAAGTTTCTTGAACTCCTAAAACTGACCTGAAAATAGGTCTGAAATTAATCTTCGAATAGTGAATAGCATCAATTCTGCCATCTTCTATTATTCAAAAAGTCACAGAGTTCCCCCAGTTATAAAATAATGGGACCTTGATGCTGAGGTAATACTGTCAAAGAATCGTAGTTGTCTAATCCTGCAGTGCTAGGCACGTCACTTACAACAAGCACGACCTGTGGGATATATTAGTAAAAATGAAATTATCTTAGATAAAGTTTAATGTTGAAAATTAAGATAAAGTTTGAGGAGATATTCCCCCTAAAGTTTGATTTGTTGAGATCTTGTAAGGCCAATTTATTTATATACATATATATATTTATTTATTCATTTATTTATTTTCTGATAGGTGCTTTCACATAAAGAACAAACTCAAGGTAAACAATACAGTTGAAAATTTTTGGCAACACTGTACATATTAATCAGTATATTGTAGAAGAAGAAGAAGGTTTTAAAATTTTAAAAATGTCTCAAAGGGCAAAAATTCTTGGTTTAATATAGAGAAGTAGGATATTGGCTCCTAAACTTTATTCTTGGCTCCCTTTCTCTCCAAAGGTTATCATAAAACTTAACCTTGGTTATCATAACCTCACAAACTTTGGTTATCATAACCTCACAAACCTTAAGTTTTTTCCTTGTCTCAATAATTTCAGTTGCTGTATTTTTAATGTGATTTTAAGGTTTAGTATTTCCATTCTATTAAGAGATGTATCAAATTTTATATGGTCATTTTAAAGGTGAATTATTTGGGTAATATATTTCAAAGACTAGTATAACTATTATCTACTAAAATAGGAAAAATGAAGCTACTCTTATCTTTTGCTTTTTTGTTTATATGATTCCCCAGATTTCTGAGAAAGTGATATTGTTAAAATTAATAGAGCTTTGTATTAAGAATATTAAAATATTATAGATTATTACAGTGTAGGTGAAATCATCTGTACATACATTGTTAATGTTTAGGAATAATATTTTCAAGATTGTTTAAATACTAAAAAAAATTATATCTTCAATATAGAGAGGAAAGAAGCAAAAGAAAGTGCTTAAGGGAAGGATCAGACATCCTGTCTTAGGCATAGTGAATTTGATGTGATAGGAAGACATTTAAGTAGAGATGTCTGGGAGACAGAGAGCGATAACAGACTAGACAGAAAGAAAGAGGTCAGGAATGAGAGAGATCTTTCTATCAGCGATGATAGAAAGCTGTAAGGAAAATGAGAGCTTTAACTACATGGTTGTAAAGAGGTAAGAAACCTGAGAAAAGTCCATAAAATATAAAGGAAATTACCAGTGGCGCCTACCAAAGCAAGCTTTTCAGGACTAATATCATTTGGATAGCTTTTTGCAATTATGAAAAGCCTTCACATGCATTATATAATTGTGATAATGTCTATAAGAGTGATAATTATCATTCTTTCATAGACACTAGTGGTCTAGTCTATTGATTTAGCAGCTATGTTTTTAATAGGGCAGAAATGTCTCTAAAGAGGTCCCAGACCTATCTACTCAAGGAACATTAAGATAGGGAATACATTTGAATGAGGTTCCACTACTTCCTTCCTCACTTTAACATCTGTTTCCCATAACCAAATGATAAGCGGAATGTCCTATAATGTCTACCTGCCAGCACAAGCTTCTCTGTCCATCTCCGCTGTGAACGCTGTCAAATTTCCCCAGATTTCTGAGCAAGTCTTCTTTACACTCATTCAAACCTCTTAACAACAACAACAACAAAACAACAATAATTATTATTCTTAATGGCAAACAATTATACAATAATTAAATACACTAGGATAATGTTATGTTTCTTATAGACAATGAACCATTTACATCTCACAGAAATCTATCAGTAAGAACTATCATCACTCTCATTTAGTAGATGAGGAACCTGAAGCACAGAGAGGACAAGTGATTTTCCCAAGGACACATAGTTAGAAAATATGAGAATTGGAATCTGAGATTAAGTTTTCTGTGTGTGTGTGTGTCTGTCTCTCTGTTTCATTAAGGGATAGTGGTTCTTAAAAAATGGACTGTAAATAAATTAATGGTCGGTAACTCAAGATTTTGGTTTCATATAAAACAAAGATTCATTTATTCTAGAAGTAACTTGTAAGCATCTATTATGTGTTAGAAATTCTACACATAGTTAATACGCTAGTAAACAAGACGAAGCCTTGTGTCTGTGGCAGGCCTGATCTGCTCTGTAAAAAGGCCATGAAAGGAAAAATGTGCATTTTTTTCTATATGCATATGCATATATATATTTATATTAAGTATTTATATATATTTATAGATAAGTATTAAAAAGTGAAAGGACAAAAGTCCTAATAGTTACTTCACAAATGATATAAAATGGCCAGTAATCACAAAAGGAAGGGTACCCAGCAACATTAATTAGTAGAAAATGCAAATTGAAACCACAATGAGCTATCACTTCACATTGCTTACAAAGATTAAAACAAAACAAACTGACAACAGCAAATGTTGGTGAGGGTATGAAGCAAGTGGGACTCTGATAGATTGATGGTGGGAGTGCAATACAGTATAATTGCTTTAGGTAACTATTCCTGAGGAAAAGGGAAAACAAATGCTAAAAAAAAAATGTACTGGAATTCACACAGCACATTATTCATACTATTCAAAAACCGGAAACAATCTAAATGCCCATCAAAAGAAGATTAAATAAACAAATTATAGTATAGCCAATACAATGGAAAATTCATCAGTGATAGAAATGTGCAACGACACACATAAAATCTTAAAAACATATCTTAAGCAAAAGAAGTCAGACAGATAAAACTATATACAGTATTAATCACTTTACATGAAATTCAAATACAGGCAAACAATTTTTTGTGTGCTTATCAAAATACTCTAGTGATTTGGGAAAGTATACAGATGTGAATAAAGATGGGGGAGACGGGAAATAGCTGGATAAGGAATTGCCAAAGGGAAGAGCAAAGTCTTTGGGAATGGAATTTGGAAATGTTTATCTTATTTTGAGCAGTGGTTACTCAAGGGCATAAGTGCCAAAACATCCAACTAAACCAGTATTTTTATTGCATGTTGACTATATTGCAATAAAGAGTAATTCTTCATATATCACGGTTTCCTACATTTTATATTCTGATTTTTGGTAGTCAGCTTTTCCTCTATTAAGTTCCTTAGATTAAATTTATTTCAGCATAGTATGAAATTTACTTTACCACTGCTCTCTTTAGCTCAGAGGACAATGTTTAAAAGTTATCTGAGCACTAGAATTATTATAAATTGATATTGACTATAAGCTGCCAACGGGGAAACCACTTAAAGTCAGAGTTATGGAATGGTTAATATTATTGACTATACAATAAAGACTTTCCTTTAAAATTCCAGCTTTGCTCCTTAATATCTGTATAATCTATACCAAGTTCCTCAAACTTTCTGTGCTTCAGATTTCCTTATATGGTAAGTGTCCACAATGATATTTTTATCACAAAAAGATTCATGAACAAAGCAGTTTGTTTAAATAAACACTACTTTATGCATAATAACTACTTTACATCAATGCAGACTGGTTATACAGGCCTTCTGTGATTTTAGTTCATTTTGTGTTGACTACTTACTTTCTTTTCCTTCATTATAAAAAATTATTATATCAATTTGTAGTTGACATGACTTTATATGTAGAAAACCCTTAGAATCTACCAAAAAACTACTAGACATTATAAATATGTTCTGCAAAGTGGTAGGATACAAGAATAATATACGACAATAAGCTGTAATTCTATACACTGGAATAAACAATCTGGAAATAAAAATTAAATTAGGAAAATTGTTTTTTACAATAACAGCAGAAAGAATAAAATGCTTAGGAATATAAAGAGGACATACAGATGGTCAATAGATATACGAAATGATGCTCAATGTCACTAATCATCAGAGAAATGCAAATTAAAAACACAATGAGATATCTGGCATCTCTCAGAATGACTACTGTTAGCAAATCAAAAAACAAGTGTTGGTGAAGATGTGGAGGAAAGGGAACCCTCTTGCACTATTGGTAAGAATGCAACTTGATGCTGCCACTATGGAAAACAGTATGGAGGATCCTCAAAAAATTAAAAATGGAACTGCCTTATGACCCAGCAATTTCACTTCTGGGTATATTACTCGACCATAAAGAAGAATGAAATCTTACCATTTACAACAGCATGAATGGACCTAGAGAGTATTGTGTTAAGTGAAATAGGTCAGTCAGAGAAAGACAATACCATGTGATTTCACTTGTATGTGGAATCCAAGAACAATATAAATGAACAAACAAAATGAAAACAGACTCATAGACAGAGCGGACAGACTGATGGTTGCCAAAGGGGAGGAGATTTCAAGGACTAGGTGAAAAAGGTAAAGGGATTGAGATGTACAGATTGGTAGTTTCAAAATAGTCATGGGGATCTAAAGTACAGCATCAAGAAATGTGAGACAGAACTGAAAAAACACCAGAATTTATTTATAAAAAATTGTGTATCTATTCTTACGTGTTTAAACTTCAGTCACCTGCAAAGTACTCTCCATTTGATGTAATACACCTGTGAAGACGGTTTTACCACTGCTCAAAAGAGTTTTTGAACTCATCGATTTTGATGCCTTTAAGTGCTTCTGTCATTTTTTTTTGCTTCACCTCTTCCACATTGGCAAAACAGTTCCCCGTGAGCAAACAAAGAACCAAACAAAATTTGTTTGGTGAGGAAACAAACACTCAGGCAAGATCAGGGGATAGGGAGGGTGGGGCACGAGGGTCATGCCGTTTTTGGTCAAAAACTGCTGAACACGCAATGCAGTGTAGGCAGGTGCACATGTAAATCACCCATCATGAAATTGGCAAATGTGTTGAAAGAGACTTAAAAAAATTCACTGAAGCCAAATGCAGCCTCTCACAACAACACTAGCTGGTACACTGATACAGATGGATCCCTAGAACACTTATCTAGTGGGGAAAGCCTGTACTACAAGGGTCCCCCCTCCAGAAGATAATTCTGTTTTTTGGAGTCCCTCCCTTTTATAGTCAATAATATTGTTGTAGCTCTGTATGGTGCCAGGTTAGGGTGCTGGAAATATCAGGCGAAACACTTTGTAAAACATATGATTCTAACCACTACGCTATACGCTTGAAATTAATACAAATAATAACGAATGTAAATTATAATAGAAAATAATTTAAAAAATTTTTTTAAATTAAAAATTCTTCAGAAGAAATTTAAGTAATAGCAAGACTGTACACTGAACATTACAAAACATTGTTGAAAGGACTTTATAAACATGTGAAAAATTGGTAAAATATCTGTGTTCATGTATTGAAAGACAATATTGTTGAAGTATCAGTATCTGTAAATTGATCTACATATTCAACACAATTCCTATCAGATTTCAACATAATTTTTTACACAAATGGGCCAGCTGACACTAAAATATGTATAAAAATTAAGGAAAATGAGTAGCCAAAACAATCTTGAAAATTAAGGACAAAGTTGAAGGATGCATGCTCCCCAATTTTAAAATATTTTATAAATCTTCAATAGTCAAGATAATATGGTATTGGCTTCAACGCAGACATATGTATTAATGAAGTACAACTGAGTATCCAGAAATCAACTGATAGATAAATAAGCCCTTTTATTTATAGTCAATTGCTTGTCAACAAGGATGCCAAGGCCACTCAATGAGAAAAGAATAGTCTTTAAAACAAATGTCTCTGGGACTAATGGACATTCACGAGTGAAAGAATGAAGTGGACTGCTCGCTCATGCCACTTATAAAAGCTAACTCAAAATGGATCAAAGACCTACAAGTAAAAGTTAAAATATAAAATTCTTAGAAGGAAACACAAATGTAAAATCTGCATACCCTTGGATTAGGCAATGGTTTCTTAAATATGACAAAAAAAACAAACTAGTAATAAAAGACAAAATAAATTGTACTTTATTTAAAAAAAACCTTGTGCATCAAAGAGCATTATGAGTAAGTGAAAAGATAACCCACAGAATGGAGAAAATATCTGCAAATCATATATCAGAGGAGGGTCCACTATCTAGAATATATAAAGTTATACCTCAACAATAACATGACATGTAACTCAGTTTTAAAAATGGACAAAAGGTGTGGATAGACATTTATCCAAAGAATATATACCAATTGACAATAAGCTAATAAAAAATAATGAATATCATCAGTCATCAGAGAAATAAAATCAAATCCACAATGAACTATTACTTTACACCCACTATGATAATTTAAATGAATTTAAACGATTGAAATTGTACAATATATATTCTCCAACTCAAGTTACATTGAAATTAATATCAGAGAAAATGTTGGTAAATTCACAAATAAGCAGAAATTAAACAACATATTAGGAAGAAATGGGTCAAAAAAGACATCACGAGTGAAATTAGAAAATACTTTGAGATGGTTGAAAATGGAGATATGATGTATTGAAATACAAGAGATGCTGCTAAAGGAAATATATTGCAGATCCATGATCCCCCAGCAATCTTAAGGACAAAAGCTGCTTCTGGGATACTTAGGCCACAGTGATGCATGAGCAGGTGCTTTGTCTCTTGATGAAGCTGCCAATCACCAGTTGTCCATAGTTGTGGCCTTCTGAATCATCTGAACGGTTTCTGCAGAGGAATGTTCAAGCTTAATGCAAAATCTGATAAAGATTTGTTGCTCTACTTGCTCCATCATTTTGAATGCCATGGCTACACAGTACACATGCTCACTCAGTGGAGTCTACTGCCCCCAGTGACAAGTACAGTGAAGTCATCATTGTTCCCACATGCACATTCTAGTCCACTCTCCTTGGCTGCCAGGTTACATCGATGTCATGAAAACCATTCTTGTTATGTTAACAATGGCTAGACTTTTTCTGGACAGATCTCTCATATGTAACTTTGTTAACTATCTGTAGAAATACAAGATATTAATATAGAGATTAATCAAATATTTTTCTAGGGTAAAACTTTAACTGTGAAGCAAAAGTTGCAGACATAGTTTCTCAGAAAAAATTATAAATAAAACAAATTATGCAAAATAGAGATGTAATGAAATTTTAAGTAGAAAGGAATTATAATACTAGATTAAAATGTGGAAAATTCTGAAAGTCATCAATATAATAAACCCTACAATCATATAACATTTAACTGTTTTGATATTTGCATTTCCACTGACACAAATAGTAAGCTATCAAATCAAAGTATTGTACCTTCCTAAGCCTATTATTATCCCATATTTATGGATTTTTTCTTTGAACCTGTGTTCTTAAAAGTCCTATTATTTTCTTATAAATCCTTTTTCTCTCTCATGAAATGATTAACTTTTAAAGTGACGGTAAAAATAGAACTTTTTATTAATAGGATTTCAAAATTCCCTAGCTCCATGCTTTGCATTTGATTATACCTTATATTTTAGATGGATAGGTACAGGGAGAGAGATAAAATACATGCGTGTGTTTGTATGACACAGTATGGGAAGATATTAAGTTTGTATAAGAATGTTAGTTAGAGGGCTTAGCTTGTAGGTTTCAGTATCTTAATTGTCTTTTTAAAAAGCAGCTTGTCTTTTATGTTCATTCATTTTTATACCTTCACATAGAATTACTTGAAGAAATAATACCCAGATGGAAAATGAAGTCTGAAAAACATCTATTTTAGAAGATTAACTTTCTTGCTGTGAGCATGCACCTGAATCTTACCATATCTGAATGTGAAGCGGTCAGAGGCTTGAAAAATATCAGGTTCCTCTTGGCTTGCAGGAATATCACTAAACTCTTGAGGTATAATTTTCTTTGTATAATTGATGCATTAAACAATGTACACAGACAATTCCAGGTTTTCTTTATTAGAAAAAAATAAGCAGGAAATAAGGAGGAAAGCCATCAGCTATAGTATTTTTTTAAAAATTATAATTATAGAATTAGAGGGTTCCTATACTTGGAGGATTTCTATGTAATTAAAGATCAAAGCCTGGATCTGAAAGAAAAATAAAAGCATCTTTAAGATACATGTTTGGCAGAAAAGTTTGCCAAAGATTAAATGTTTCCTTTTTTCCATCTTAAAAGTATGTTGATTAGAGATAAAGCAACTAATGAGATTCTACTTACATTTCAATAAGAGAATACTTATTTTAAAGAATTGCTGAAGTATAAATATTATCATTCAATATCAAAGAAACAATAACTAGTCTTGAGAATCATGAGTTATAAAAAGGTACTTTCTTTGGAGTGAAACTATATGTGTAAGATAAATAGACACTTTTATTCAGTCAGGATATTTATGTTTGAATCCACCAGTTAAGAGGTCACCCTCTGTCATAAAAGAAGTAACATTTATTTTTTAATTAAATGTTCAGCTATCTATAGGTGGCATTATACATAAAGCTCGATCAAGTGTAACGGGCGACATAGCACTACTTCTTTAATTAGCTAAGGCTAGGATCTGTGCAGAAGCTCTGCAAAAAGGGCTTGTCACCTTCAGAAATAATTTGGCATCTGAAGCAGATGATAAGGTTACATTGTAGCTATACCCTAAATTGACAGAATAAACACCTGCCAGTGATGGGCATAGGGCACTAAAAACACTCAGGTGGTTTGTGGCATCAGTTTGACCTTTAAATGAAGCTAGAGATTTTCATGTTAGAAACCGCTGATTTCTGAATCTGACCCTGTGAACAATGGCATACTATAACTCACGTTCTTCCTCCTCCTAAAAAAAAATAAATAAAAAATACGCAGTCAATTAACCATCAAGAAAAATGAAGGAGGCTTTGACCTCAATTCCACAAGCACCTTTACCTTATTTCTGAAAGCATCCCACAACTACCGGGCTGGCCACATGTGTGGCAGCTGAATTCCCTAGCAGGTGCTTTATGGTGAGCTAAAGTCTGGCTGGTAAGTTGGAGAAGCAGTTTAAGGGCACTAAAGCAGAAATTAAAGTGGCACAGTACCGTGGCTTGTCTACTGGGAAATAAGAAAGTAGCAGATGGAACAGACTAGAGAGCAGCAATCAAAGCTCTGTACCATCAGGAACCTGAGGAAGATGCTGACACAGACAGAGCAGGGAGAATAGCAAATTCTGCCAGGTCCTGCCAAGTGTGACTGACTAGCATCGATGGACAATTTTCATGGTGGCTTTTGCAACTTTACTGCCATCGACTGTGTTGGTATAGCAGTACACAAATAGAGGGGGAAAAGTTGTATGAAATCCTATTTGGTATTTAAATGCAGAAGGCACTGTGCTAGGTCTTGAGAGGAATCAAAATGAGAAACAACCCATATTTTAAATTACAACCCAGAGGAAAATGCATGGCTTCCATGCAACTCTATTCAATAACTGCATGAATTTCCTCATTTACGCACTTGGGCTAGTTAGTACTGACAGGTAATGCTAACATGGAAACACATTGTAGAACATTAGACATACCACAGCCAACCACTTGGAATCTTAATTCTGAAGGAGATCTGGCTTCCAAGGGAAAATTATGAAGACAGGTATGTCAATATAACTGGATACCTAGAATAAACCATTTCATACAAAATAGAGGCAATAGAGATTATTCATAAATATTATGTACACAATTAGTTTAGGGACCCTGGGGATAAAATAAAGATAAATATATCAGGGCCTAGTTCCACAAGGATACAACAATCGATGAAAAGGTATAAATATGGAAAGAAATAATTACAATGAAGTGATACATGAGGTTTGCTCAAAATAGAAAGTAAGAAAGGAAATATATTTGGAAAGCACAGAAATGATGCTTGTTAAGCCTTGAATAATGAGTAGTAATTTGACAAGGAGAAAAGTGAAGATAGAATCCCAGGTTTATTAACGAAAGTGAAAAGACACAAAATATTAAGTGTCCTACCATTCGGTTCTTCAATATGTTTCTAAAATGCTGTACTTTCCTAACTTTTCTATAGTTCATGTTATTTTTTAAGCTTCTATACTCCATAAACTTTCCAAATCTCTAAGGCAAATGTCATATTCTCTGTATCTAGGATGATGTTTCTTATTTAGTAAATACTTTAAATGATGAGCACAATACTGGCATTTTTAGTTTGGTCACTAATGTTTGGTAGCATCATGGTCCATATGACAAAAACTTGCTTACAAAATAACATAAATTCCTGCTGGTCCAATGGATAAATATAAGTGGCATCACACCATTAAAGTTTGTTCCTACCCACATCACACATTCCAAGGCAGGTGTGCCTGATCCCACAGATCATCACCAAGGTGTAACATGGGACTGAGGCACCTTCCACTCTGAGGGTATTTGCTACCTTTTCCTCGTGGCTCCCAGGTTCAGCCTGAGGACTTAATTATATTTCTGTGAGCTAAAAGAGGAAAAGGGAATGGAGGGTTTTGTGTAAGATTTCTTTTTCTTCGAGTGAGAAGATTAAAAACAATACTCGTGGTCTTACATTCGAGAAACTATAACAGCTAATTTCTTTTTTCCTGATAAAGTCATGCATGTTTGCTAACTCTGAACACTGAAAAGACTTGGAATCCATGACAACTTAGTATCAGTGAAGGCTCTAGCACCTAGATTATTGTCTTTAATACCATTTCTTACTAAAAAGAGTTTGGTCTCCTTAAAAAGTGGCTAATTTCAGGTGAGATGAATAGAGTATAACAGATAATCCCTGATCATATTGTCAGGACAGGTAGCACTGCAAGTAGAGGTAGATGAAGTTTTATAAAAAGAACGTCAGAAATGCGATAAATGGATTATATCAATGATAGTTACTTCATTGTGATATTTTACTATAGATATATAAGATGTTAACACCAGGAGAAATTGAATGAAAAGCATAGGGGATCTCTGTTTGTCTTATTTCTCACAACCACTTGTGAATCTACCATAATCTGAACATTAAATTGTTTTTTTTAGAAAACATAATGCTGGTAGATATCTACTCAAAAGAAAAAAGACAAAATTAGAAGAGAAAGAAATGAGAACTTGAATGTACTTGAATGAACTTCCATTTAAAAGAGATAGGACAGTTTGAGCATCAAAAAAGAATAATGCCTGCAGTCTCTGGAAAGCTATGAAAGCTCTATATATCCAATGAATCATAATGATATTTAGAGAAAAATGTAGCACCCCATTAGAATTTTATTTGCGTACTAGTTATCTATAAGATAAATAAATACAAGAAAGTATTAAAATATTTATAATATTTCCTCTGGTAAACTATAGTTCAGGTTAACTTCTGTATGAAAAAGTAAAAAAATAAATGAAAAATTATACTTTTGAAACCTATATAATTTTATTAAACAATATCATCACAATAAATTTAATTTAAAAAGAAAGATAAAGAAAACACTTTCATGTTATATAAAAATGAATTATATTTCAAGCAGGAAAATTGGGATTTGCTGCAGACCCCTAAAAAAACAGGAGAAGGGATAAGAAAAAGAAGGAGGAGTAAGAGAAAAAGATGAAAAGGATAAAAACCAGGAGGAGGAGGGAAAGAAAAAGGGTGAGGAGAGGGTGAGAAGAAATACTAACAGAAGAAACCAAGTGTGTAAATGCGTATAACTAAAATTCAGGGTTGAGATATATGTAGCTTTGACCATTCCATCAAGGTAAAGGCCTGATTTATTCAAAGCAAGAGATGGTTATCAGATGAAATAACTTTTAGCAACTTCTTGAGAAATTAAGCTTGCTCTGTACTATAACTTTCTCACTTTTGACTTTTGGAGTAGATAAAGAAAAAATAGTTTAATCTTTTTTGTGGAAATGACCTTTGATATGTTTGGAATCATTTTGCACAGTATTCCTATCAGGTTTTTGGGCTAAGCCATAATTCCAAATAACTATGGTCAAAGTAAAGGTTCTTACTTTTATCTAAAAACAGTTTTTTTTTTAGAAATCTAAAGATTGCAACATATTTTATCATGTTCCTTAAAAAGCAGTTTGAACATTTTTATATTAAGGAAGTGATCATAATCAGTCAATTCACATAGCTTTTCTATTTCTACTCAATTTTGAAAATTTCTTTATAACACCTTTATCTGGGCATCATGACCTTTCAAAGGGATTATTTCAATTCTGGTTTGGTTTGTCCTTAAGGACAATTACAATAATTGCTGTGGTGGCAGCATTAGTGACCTTTGATATTTTGGGAATTTATGTACACATAAAGTAGAAACTACCTATGTTACTATCAGTTTTTCTTACATCCAGTTCTCTGAAAAATGTAATCTCCTTGTTTTGTCAGCTATCTTGCTTTTCTGAATATTCTCAAAATTAAAACTACCACCATATCCAAGGATATCTTGATTATATAATTGGGTTTGAGTAGTTTGATCTCTAAGGGTAAATGTCTCATAATATCCGTACAAATGGAGGTAATTTTATCTTTTCATCTTGATTAGTTTACTAATAATGTTTATAAATGTTAACATTATTTTTATTATCCATCTCCCTTGTGAATTATTTTCATAAATTTATTAGCATATATTTATGCATGTCTCGCCTATCTGCAAAATAGAAGACAAAGGTGACAAATAGAATATGTTCTTTTATTTTATAAAGTCAGAAGTTTCTGCCTCTGTTCATGTCTTTTCTAAGTATTGCATTATTCTATATTAATAATGTATATATTATAATAGTCAATTAAAATTTGCTGTCATCTCTGTTATCTCATGATACCTTATGTCTATAGAATACAAGAATAGCTATAGTATTATATCATCCAAAAAATATTTATTCTCTTTTGTTTAGGAGCTAATCTCTCTCTCCTCCCCTTCTCTCTAACCTTTAAAATTTTCTTTCTTCTGTAGGCTCCACTTCAGAAATGTCCTCTCTCCTAAGTTTTTTCTCTTGTAGAGGCTAACCTACAGATTTCCTTTCTTGATTGGCAGCTCTTTATTCTATAATGCTAACTCACTAGTGGGAATTTTATCCTGAGTGTTTCCTCAGCTATTCAGCTAAGTGTGGGATTATTTGTCATAATTTGTACAGACAATTACGAGTGCTTAATTTGTTCTGGGTACTGTTGTAAGCATTTTACATCTAAGACATTAAACCTTAATAAAAAGAAACCTCTTTTGATAGAGGCATCTCTGAGGGGCATTTCTTCTGCTCATGAGCTTCTACCTCTGTAGTTCTAGTCACACAGGAGGTTTTACTTCCCCATCACCTAGAAATTAAGCATGGCCATGTGATTTACTTTGGCAAATTAATTATGGGTAGAAATAAATTGTTTCATCTGAGGTAGGCATACTTAATTGAATGAGTTCAATTGCCCAGCCTCGTTATGGATAATGTGAGGGTCATGTGATATGGAGACGTTTTTAAGATGGAAACAGCCTGGGATTCTAAGCCTACTCGTGAATGAGAGCTTCCCTGCTGAGTCACCCAGATCAGTAAGTTGGCTTTGCATGAGCAAGGCATAAACTTTAGTTGTTTGATATCATGGTGCTAAATACCCTAAATATTATCAAAGTATTCTCTGAAAAAGAAACATATTTACGTGTGCATGTGTGTGTGATGTATTTAAAGCTGTGAGATTAGAAGAGATCTTCAAAAAGATAAAGACTGAGCCATGCAAACGTTCCAAAATTAAGAAATTAAAGAGACGAGCAGAGAGCAGTAAAGGAGTAAGGAAGGAGAAAATGAAAGAATGTAATCAACCATGTCAAAAACTTCTAATAAATCAAATGAATCTACAATTCACATTTGACAATTGCATTTAGCAACACGTAAAATGTTGATGACTTTGACAGAAATGGTTTTAGAAGAGTGATATGAGAAAATATTAATTTTCAAGTAAATGCACAATAAACAGCACTGCATATTAGGAAAATTATTTCATTAACACAATTGAAATTTTGAAGTACAAAATATATTTTGTACTTCACCTCCACCAAGAACACCCCACTCCCTCGGGCAATCCCCCCACCATTGTTCATGTCCATATGTCATGCGTATATCTTCTCAGGCTATTCCATTTCCTGTACTGTACTTTACATCCCCATGGCTATTCTGAAACTACCTATTTGTACTTCTTAATCCCCTCACCTCTTCAGCCATTCTCCCACACCCCTCTCCCATCTGGCAACCATCAGGAGCTTTCAGTATCTATAATTCTGCCTCTGTTCTTCTTGTTCATTTAGTTTGTTTTTTAGATTCAATTATTGATAGATAGGTATTATTTGTCATTTTATTGTTTATAGTTTTGATCTTCTTTTTCTTAAATAAGTCCATTGAAGAAAATGGTTTGGTGATAATGAACTCTTTTAGTTTTTTCTTTCCTGGGAAGCTCTTTATCTGTCCTTTGATTTTAAAATGATAGCTTTACTGGATAGAGCGATTTTGGCTATAGGTCCCTGCTTTTCACAGCTTTGAAAATTTCTTTCCAGTCCCTTCTGACCTGTAAAGTTTCTTTTGAGAAATCAGCTGACAGTGTTATGGGAACTCCCCTGTAGGTAACTAACTTATATTTTCTCACTGCTTTGATTCTCTCTTTATCTTTAACCTTTGACATTTTAATTATGATGTGTCTTGGAGTGGACCTCTTTGCATCCATCACAATTGGAACTCTCTGTACTTTCTTAACTTGCATGTCTATTTCCTTCACCAAATTAGGGAAGTTTTCTTTAATTATTTTTTCAAATAGATTTCCATTTTATTGTTCTTTTTCTTCTTTTCTTTGGCACCCCTATCATACCAATGTTGGACCTCTTGAAGTTGTCCCAGAGGTTGCTTATACTATCCTCATTGTTTTGGATTCTTTTTTCATCTTGTTTTTCTGAATGGTTGTTTTTTTCTTCTTCATGTTCCAAATTATTGATTTGATTCTTGGCTTCATCCATGCTACTGTTGTATCCCTGAGAGTTATTCTTTATTTCAATTACTGTATCCTTTGTTTCTGACTAGATCTTTTTTATGCTGTTGTGGTCCTCACTAAGTTCCCTGAGCATCCTTATAACCAGCGTTTCAAAGTCTGCATCTGATAGGTCACTTATCTCGATTTCATTTGGCTTCTTTTTTTCTGTAGCCTTGATCTGTTCTTTCATTTGGGCCATGTTTCTTTGTCTCCTCATTTTGGCAGACTTCCTGTGTTTGTTTCTATGTATTAGGTAGAACTGCTTTGACTCCGTGTCCTGGTAGTGTTGCCTAATGTAGTAGGCAACCTGTAGGGTCCAGTGGCACAGCCTCCCCTATCACCCAAGCTGGTTACTCAAGGTGCACCCTTTGCATGGGCTGAGTACACTCTTCTCTTGTAGTTGAGCCTTGGTTGCTATTGGCAGAGCAATGTGAGGGATTTACCCAGGCCAATCAGCTGCAAAACACTGGCTGTGACCACTGACCACCAGCCACTGCCCTCTGTGGAGGATCAGCTGTGCAGGGTGGTGGTGCTCCAGTGTGGTCTATAGCTGTCCACTGGGTACACTGGCCCTGGGGTTTCCTGGGTAGTACAGGCCAAGGTCAGCCCCCACCTATGTTTTGCCCAGAGCCACACTACTTGAGCTATAAAGCAATCTGAGATGGCAATTACTTATGCTGGTCTTGGAGATTCCCAGGCAAAGCTGAGCTATGAATCCAGGCTGGCTGTTGCTAGTGCTGGGCCTGGGTCTCACAGAAGCACACTTTTGCTTATTTGAGAGGACTTAAGAAGTCGTGAAGCATGAGCCAAGACCAGCCATTCATATGGAAAAAAAAAAACAGCTTGGGTCGACCAGTAAATTGGGTGGGGCAGAGTCTCCAGGGATTTCCAAGGGTGGTCAAACAGTGTTAACCAGGTTGATGGCATCTCAGATACAGCACCAGCTTGCCAACACTGTGAGGGAAAGGTGTAGAAAAGGAAAAACGGCTTCTGCTTGCCTTGATGTTAGACACTTCAGGTTCTTCCTGTATACCACTGGTGCCTTTCCTTCTGCTACCCTGGTGCTGGAACAGAGGGAGTGAGCCTGGGTAAGTGAATCTGTGTGTGGGTTCTTTAAGAGGAACTGCTTGGAGCTCTAGAGATTTCTCCCACCAACTCCATCTCCACTGGTGCTTGCAGCCAGAAATTGGGGCTTATCTTTCCTGTACTGAGCTCTAGGGTGGGAGTCCTGGTGTGGGGCTGGGATTCCTCACTCCCGAGATATCCCACCCAAATTTTTATCCACCACACATGGGTGAGGGACCAGCCTGGTCTGTGTCTGCACCCCTTCTACCCATCTGGATGGATATGGTTTCCTTAATTCCATAGTTGTCAGACTTCCATCCATTCAGGATTCCTGGCAGCTCTGAGTGATGGTTGTACTATATTTCAGTTGTAATTTTGATGTCATGTGAAAAGGTGAGCCTCGTGTGCCTATGCTGCCATCTTGACCGGAACTCTACACTTCTTTAATATATTGTGGAAAGTAATATTTTGAATCAGTGTTCACTTATTCATAAGGTATTCATTGTGTACCTACAATTGCTTACACTATTCCATGTTAGCAAACATTTGCATAAATAAACATTTTTATTTTATTTTAGTGATGGACAACTATTTTAGCAACAAAATATCAAAATTTGTGATGACAAATACTATGTATTTGACAAATTCTGATGCATATTTATACATTGATAATCTTATAGCTCTAATCAGCATATCAAAATGCTGCCCTCCATCATCACATTAGAAAATGAGAAATTTTGAGGCAACTGATAAAAAGATTAGAGGTGAATATGATAAAATTCCTGCTATGCTAGTATTGTAGAAGTAAGAGTGTTAAATATATTTACATCTTTCTCTATCAATACTTATTTTTTAAAAAGATGAATAGTAACTATGTGTGTCTAGTGACAAAGCTGGATTTTAACTGACAATATCCATATTCCAGTATATATATCATTCTTAAAAGTACTACTTAATTTTATATAATTTATATTCCATGTAAAAGAGGCACAACACATCAGGTGTTTTTAACCAGAGCTCATTGAGAAATATAAACACTAGCGACCAGATATGTTTCATCAGAGTTGTCTATAAATGACAGAGGTTTACAAATATTAAGTTTGTGAAGAAAAAGGGAAGAAAAACAGTCACCAACTAAATGTTTTAATCATTACTGCAAAAATGGACAATCTAAAAAGTAAGGTCCAGATTCTCTGTAGCAATTGAAAAGTAAATATACTGGGTCACCTGTGGGGAACCCCACTGAAAATGGACAACTGTACAAATAAACCAGGCCTGAGTGGCCGAGCTGAAGTAGAAACGAAAGCTGAACAGTGTGCCTTTCATCCCTCTGTACACTGCAGAGACAGAAAAAAATTGTTTTCTTGGGTTTTACTGGTTAGATTCCTGGTTTGGTGTTAGGAAACTAATATCATTAGGCCTATCTGTCATTTTGGCAACTAAAGTTATATTTCAAAAGAGTCCGTTAATTCTTAAATTCTTTCTCTTTCACTTTTTCTTTATGTGGGAATTCTGTAGTAATTTTATTTAGAGGTTACTTTTCTGATTCTTCTATCCTTAATGTTCTATCTATTAAGTAACAGTAGTTATTGAAGAGTCTAAAGTTACTATAAAATAGTCCTTTTTTTAATCATATGATATTTTCCTCAATTTATACCTTCCTAATTGATTTTATTCTGTGCAAGTTAGACATACCATAATGTACAAAAAATGAAACTTTTTTCTTTCTAAAGATGTTATTATATGTTAAAGATTAGAACAAAGTATAAAACAAATATACACAGATGTAATGTCACATGATTAAGTCATAAAGTAATATTGTATTTCCAAGAAGGATGGATTATTTCCAAAATATTTTCTGTGAGGGAAGAATTTATGAATTTAAACTAATATACTGTTGACACAGGAGATGATAGAGGGGGAATCAGCATCGGTCAAATCATGAAATTTTTGCAAGCAATATTTTAGAGTACACCCTGTTTAGAGTATATTCCAATAACATCAAGGAGATGTTGAAGGATTTAAAAGAAACACAATGAAATGAAATTTAAATGTTAGTATATGACCCTCTTTGACAGTAGTCTTCTGTCAATTTATTAATTAAGTTCACAAGGCAGAAGAAGCTTCACTGAGTACCAAGATTACCTATCTTTAATAAAGGATATGACAGAGGCAACAATACAGATTTCATGACAACAACCCCACAGGGGTTGATGTCTCAGTAACTCTGCACTTGAAATTCAATAATCAAAAATGAACCTAAGTAGATAAGGACCACCTGGGTTGGGAAAACCATGATGTCTAAGGTTGCCTGAGCTTATAGGTCTTTGTAATTTTGAAATTAATTAGGTCCGATCCACTGGAGTAACTGCATCTCCTCAATGCTGGATGGTCCATGTAATGGACAGGCTATACAATTAATATAACAATAATAAACTGAGTGTATGAGGCACTTTCTTATTTGCCAAACCCAATATAGATATAGCCCTATAAATACTTTGAAGTTTTATTGTGAGGAGGATGACCAAGTTATAATATTCAAGAGCTGCTGAAACTAGAGGAAAGGCTACATTCAGAAGTAGCTGTAAATTCTTTCCTTCCAATTAGAGAATTCATTCAGGCCCCAATATAAAAAGTAGATAGTGAAAATTGCTATTGGTGTGAAGACAAATTTATGTAGTCTAGAGGTAGAGCACAGGACTTGCTTTTTGGTAAGGTTTCAGGAACGATTGAGTGGGAAGAGTCAAGGACCATAATATCTATGGTTCTGTGTTAGAAAAATGGATATTTACTAACATAAAGGATATTCGATATGAAGATAAAAGTTGGTATTGGAAAGAGGAAATCTGAAAAAGTAATTAGCTGAGGTCATAGATTTCCTGGAAAAAGTAAGATATTTTGTCTGGATCAGAGATTAGCTCATAATTCTAAATAGTACTAAGATCAGATTCTTAATATGCAACTAAGACAGGCCTTATACAGGGAAAACAATAATTATAACATTAAGGCAAAATTAAATATTAATATTATATTCTTCCAGCACTATAATGAATGAAGTTGAAAAGGAAAGATCCCTAGCCAATTATAGAGTAAAAATTATGATATACCTATCTTGGGTTTAATTTGCAACACAGAAACAAAATGAGGACAAAAAATATTACAGAATTCTTAATAGAAAGTCTCATTCTCACCCCTGCCAGTAGTAGTTAAGAATACAGGTATATAAATGACAAACAAATACAGGGAAATGTGCCCAACTTCACTAACTATTAGGGAAATGCAAATCAAAACTACAATGAGATACCACCTTACACCTAGAATGACTATCATTGGCAAGATAAGTAATAACAAGTGTTGGAGATGCTGGGGAGAAAAGAGAACCCTCATTCACTGTTGATAGGAGTATAGTCTGGTACAGCCACTGCAGGAAACATGGACAGACCTTGAGAATATCATGTTGAGTGAAATAAAGTAAGTCAGAAAAAGTTAAGAGCCATGTGATATCACTTATATGGGGGATATAAAACTGAAAACAAATGAACGAACATGGAAAATAAATGAGCAAAAATAGACCGAAAAGAGTGTGGTGGTGATGGAACATAATTTGACTTTGGATGGTGGGTACACAATGCAATATACAGATCATGTATCACAGAAATGTACACTTGCAACATATATGATCTTATCATCCAATGTCGCCCCAAGACATTTAATTTAAAAGAAGAGTACAGTCTTGGAGATGCTTATACTTGAGTTTTAACTTTAGTGCCAATACTTTCCACCTGTGTATTCTCGGACCTTTTACTCAGTCTTTCTCTTTACCTTCTCTAATGTGTAGATAATATACCAGGATGTAATACTACATAAGTGATGTTATTCTGTCTTTTTATAGAGATCATGATTGGGACATATAATATACCTCTATTAATTGATCACTGAGGACACAGTGTTTCTGATTTCTCCACTGTTTTATTTAAATTTTCAACTGATTAGCCATATTTTAGGAGACACTTTGGAACCATGCACACATCCTTCTTCTCATGCCCCTGAAAGCATTACATTTTGTCATAATGTACAAGTTTATGTAAATGCCTTTCTTAATGGAATAACAGAATATGAAATATGTGTAAACCTGAGCAATATGTCTCACTGAACTGCACACCCTGAGCGCCTAAGTTAGGTCCACTTCACTGGTGCACAAAGACATTCAATACAATGTGTATAAGAAGAAATTAATAGTTCACTGGTATCAGCTAAATCAATATAATTTAGCTTTGGCCTAATTACTTAAACCTTAATCACCATTGATAACTGCCTTATAATTGAGACAAATACTATTAATATTGCCTCTATCATTTGTCATTAGTAATCACTTTGTGTCACTTTTACAAGGTCATCACTGTTATGGGTATAAAAAATCACTTTTATTTACTTCGAGTAGTAGAGAGGTATCTTTTTCACCAGCCTGTATCTTACGCTCGTAATCTCAGTCTCAGGTTGCGCTCTCCTCTCGTTTCTGCCACTTCTAACCTTACATCTATTTTAAGATTTAGTACCTGTCAATTCTCTCATAAGATGTTTCTTAATATTGCAGTTCATCTTAACCTTACCCTTCTCTCTACCCTTCTCTCAGAATATCCTATATTCTGATAGTATTATGTACCAATTACGTTGCCCCAATTATAATCAAAGAACTTACACAAGGAAATTTTGACCTATTTGATGGCATATTCTGCATCAAATAATTCCTTTGAAAACTCCACAGTGTTTTCCAATTTATTACTCAAAATATTTTGTGTATAATGTGATATCTTAGTCCTCAGCAAATTATCAGATATAGTATTATATTAATATATAAAAATCATAGTATTATATTAATAATCCAATATAATAATACAATAATAACCTCTTGACATGGTGTGACAAAAAGCGCTTTGCATGTTTATAGTTTAGAAATGTATAATATAGAATGGTATGATGGATTATTATGCATACCCTCCCTATTACGACGGGAACAGAGTTCTTTTTCTTTTTATAACAAATAAACATGTGATTTAAAAAATATATAATTAAAAAGATAGCCCCTACAGGGTCAGTTAAGACTTGGATCAAAATCAAATCAGATGCTTTATCTTCTAAACCACCTTTGATAAACCAAGCCTCCATATGTTAATCACTTAATTTATGAAAATAACAACATAAAGATTCCACATGCAGTGTACATTCCCAAACTGCAGGCTTAAGGAATATTTCTATGAATTATTAAAAGCAAACATAGTCGCCCTTTTTGACTAATGCTTTTTTTTAAAGACAGCAAAACCTGTTAGTCAGAAAAAGAGAGCCCCTGACTGGCGGGGTCAGTTGGTCACAGCATCATCCAATATGCTGTTTGTGGTCTGATCCCCAATTGGGGCACATGTGAGAAGCAACCAGTGAAATGTGTAAATAAGTAGAATAACAAATTGATCTCTCTCTCTCTCTCCCTCTCCCAGCCCATACTCTCTCTTGATCATTATAAAAAAGATGTAGAAAATCCTTAATAGATAGGTTTAAGTTGAAATGCAGTTAAGAATATTGAGAATTAAGTATTTTGTATGACTCTGTAATAACTCTGGGATATAATTAGAGAATATATAATGCAAGGCATTTATACACGTATCACTGAGAAAAAAATAGAGTCCTAGTCCACCCAACCTCATATTTTCCATCTATGAAATCTAACTGATTTATATTCTCAAGTAACTCTGTTCCACATCCCTTTTCACAAAAATAGTGTGTAATGTTGCAGGAATTAGGAAAAATTATCCTGACATTGAAAATTGTGGTGAATTTTATGTAGTAGCTATTACCACTTTACTGTTTTTTGGATTTTATCAGTCTAATTATTATCTAATAGTTTCTACTTTGACAGTATCACCAAGGCATTACAAAACTTTCTGAGCTCACAGATTTTTCCTTCCTTCCCCCCTCCCTCCCTCTCTCCCTTCCTTCCCTCTTTTCTTCATCCCTCCCTGCCTCGCTCCTTCCTTCCCTCCCTCCTTTCTTTCCTTTGTTCACTTTTCAACTCCATTAATTTAAAGAACATTTAGAAACTGACTGTTCATTGCTAGCAGTAGAGAAGAAATAGTGAATAATATATTCAGGATTCGCGCCCTCATCAAGTCTATATTCTAGCAGAGGAGAAGGGAAAAATCAGTCAGAAAAACAATAAAAATTATAAAGTAGGATCATTGCTGTTAATAAGAAAAATAAAACACGTAAAGGTATAAAATACAGAATAACTAGAGGAGAGCTGAAATCTTTCTATTGTGTGGTTAGAAAAGTCCCAGTGGAGTTTAAGTAGTTGAAAAGGTCAAAAAGGTGTCATTTCAGGTTTTTTAATTGGTGTGAGGAGGATAGTGTTACAAAGATGGCAACATATGAAAATAAAAGAAGCCATTCTTGGAGGCACTAAAAACATCGAGGTGACAAAAGAGAAGTAGGACCTATCGGAGGAAAAGGCAGGCATAAGGTCATAAAAGGCTTTGTAAGGAATTCAGATTTTATTTTGTGTTGCTAAGTGAATCACTGAAGAAGTTTAAGCAATGGTATGATAATGGAACCATATAGGATTTGTGTCAGCTATGGATAATGCCAGTTTGGACTGAGTATTTCTCAGAGAAAACATGAACGAAGCAATATTTTGTACTGATATCAATGGAACAGGGTATGGACTATTACCAGCAATTGAATAGGGATATTAAATCATAGTTATTACTTATATTCGATAAAAAATTAAGATCATTAACCTTTGCTGAAAATAGGACACTGATTGAAGACGTAACATACACTTCAGCTGGTGCCACAAACTTGGGATATGTGAATTTCGCCCCTCTGGGATTTCTCCACTGCAGATCCTTTGCTGCTGCTGCTGCTGTCTCTCCCCGAGCTGGCCACAAGGTCTCTTGCTCAACCAGGGTGAATACAGTGATACACTGTCTTTTGGGACTCTCCTTGTCTGTCCAAGTATCCCTTTAGATATTAGCCACGATAATTAAAACATTGTTCTTTCACATGTTTCATGACACTTGTTTCATGACATCTTTTTTTCAAAACAAATACTGGGAACCTAGGCTAAATAAACCCTATGCAGCATCAAACCTTATCAGGGTGTCAGAAGACACATTTGTCACTCACTCTCTAGCCATATTTCTTAAACATGAGTCACACAGCAAACTTTTGAGTTCCAGGAATTGTAGGTTACAAATGTTAAGCTATCAGAGTAGTTCCTTTAAAGCCCATCTCTTTGAAATTTGGACAAAAAGCAGAGCTTATATTTTCCAATGGTGGCAGGTGAGAACAAAGTATTGTCCTTCAAAAGTTGTCCTCTGCTCTTCTACTTACGTATTGCTCTGTCTCTTTAACCTTAGTTGAGGCTGGAGTTAGGTCATTGGCTAAACATGGAGAACTGGTTTTTCAAGGTGGTCATGTGTCTCAATTTGAAATTTTGTATCTATCATCTATCTGTCCCAGATCCCCACTTGACAATGAGACTATAGAGCCCTGTTTTAACATCAAGTTAAAAGTCAGACATAATGGTGAATCTTTTTGAACTGAGGAATCATTTAGTTTACTCTGTACATAATGAATAATTAAGACACCTAATTAAATTTGAGTGGATGATTTTGTATTTTTTTCATTCAAGCAAAAATAGAATATTAAAATTAATGCTCAGATACTCAAAACTATGCTAGACACTGGGGAAGCTCCAGTAAACAAGGTCCCTATTATCTTACAGTCTATTCGGTATACAGGGTTGGGCAAAAGTAGGTTTACAGTTGTGAGTATGTGAAATAGTTTATTCTTGTATTATTATTTATGAATTATTGCATTATTTTCCATAAGAACAACTGTAAACCTACTTTTGCTCTGCTCTATATCTATACATAATGTCTATTATACAATAATATTGTATAATATTATATATGTATATAGCTTCAAACATCCCATGTAAATATAGATATATGAGATCTATATTCTCTAAGATTAATACTCTGATAGAGAATACTATGATAGAGAAATACTATGTTATATCTATAGATATTTTTGAGCTGCAAAGCCTTGAAGAAAAATAACTTTCTATGAATACTATTTTATAAAAACATTACACTAGTAAATAGAATACCTGTATAATGGTGTCATTATTTCAATGTTAATGTTTAATTTTAATTATCAACTTATCTCTGGTTATTATATAACCTCAAATAAAATCACCAAGCTAATCTGATTAGCAAACTGGTGAGCCAATGTTCTATGCCAACTAAAGAAAACAAAGCATAGATAGGTCTTTACTGAATTTTAAGATTCATTAAATTAAAAATACCTGAAAAATTTAAAAACATTAGGAAGTAGTAGTTGTGGAAATAGTAGAAATTTTAAATAAAACTTTATTTTCTAATTCATGAAAGGAATTTATTCCTCATTTCTATATATTTGAATATAAAAAGTCCTCCATCTGCTTACTTTATTTTTTAACTTCATTTTTATTGCTCATACTCTTAGAGATGTCCCCACCCCACTCCCTCCAGCTTTGCCCACCT
Organism: Mormoops blainvillei; assembly: GCA_004026545.1. Taxonomy (NCBI): domain Eukaryota; kingdom Metazoa; phylum Chordata; class Mammalia; order Chiroptera; family Mormoopidae; genus Mormoops; species Mormoops blainvillei. The sequence continues at coordinate 21,154 of PVJD01003965.1, read as the reverse complement.
ACACTCGGTCTTTGCAACCCCCTCTTCCTGGCCATCACCACACTGTTGTCTGTGTCTGTGGGTTATACCTGTAAGTTGTTTGGCTAATCCCCTTACCTTGGCTCTTGCTGTGATTTTTTTTTTAAATGACAGCTATTCACTATTTAGAACACAACTGAAAATTAATGGCTGTATAAAATCTGCCTCGAACAACTGATGCCAGATTGGTAGCTCTCTCTGCCTGCTCCCAGTTCATACTGATTGCAGATATTTACAACAATCATCTTATTCCCTCATTGCCTTTAATTGTCTCTCTCTTGTTGAAGTATGAACTCTTAAGGTAAAAGTGCTGATTTTTCATTTTTGTCTTAAGCTTTTAATAAATATGTATAAAATTTTAAAATTACATACAAAATCTTAATTATCAATTTTAATAAGTATCCCTTGCTCTAATAGTTCTGAGTGATGAGATCCTTCTCTGATTTATAGATTATAGAAAAGTAATGGTAAACATTTTAAGCACAGTTGTGAGTTATATTTCCTTTTATCAAGAAATTATTTGAGATTTCTAACCTTGTTTCCTGGTAATAATAATAATTTAATATAAAAGAATCTAAAATTGGTTTAATAACTTGAAATGAAAATATACTTCCAAATATCATATAACTTATTCAAGAATTATAATTTAGGAATTTAATATTTCTTGACATGAAATTGGGACACATTGTTCTGTTTTCAAAAAAGAATATAGATTTCATTGCTATAATTTCTTAAAGCTAACATATTGAAAAACAAATGAACAGATTTGTCATATCAGTTTTTCTATTTAACACAATTAGCTTAAATTGTCTTGATAATTTCTGTGAAGTGAATCTTCCCAGATATCTGATATGTTTTCTATTCTTATATTAATCTATAGATAATTATAAAACATTTGGAAAAATATAAAGCATATTGTAATATATATCTATGCAAATCTCACCAGATTTAATTATGTTCACAGCACATCATACTTGTCTCAGCTCTTATTTAACTTGAATATTTACTTTTATTCAATAATGTCTGCTCCTAGTTTGAAGATCAATACTACTATAAACTCCTAAGAAAAACAACAAATCAGAGTTCTCCTAACTCTTACTCTAATTTCTATTCCCAAAAGGAAATCATTTAAAATTGTTTAAATGCTTTTGATGACATTTTCCTACATTTATAAATAATGTTTTTAATAAATCTTCTTTTTTGTATATTAACAATAAATCTTCTTAATTTTAGACATTTTCTAAGTAGTATTTAATAAATATATATAACCTGTTCTTAAACAATTTTCTTGATACTCCATCCAATTTTAGACATTGTTGAATGATGATTCTACTTATGCAATATTTTCCTCTCGCAATCCAAAATCAGACATAGATGCACTTTCTAATTAGTTATAACAATATTTGGTTAGTGTGACATTCTGAGTTTACATTTTCTTGACATGATTATTTTCAATTGAGACTATAGTGTGCTGGAATTACGTATGCTTTATTGTACATAATTTTAGTTTCCCTGGAGTTAATGATCCTACATTTTAGACATAATTTTATATTTACTTACATTAATTTCTTTCTAAGCTCTTCCATAAAACTGTATGTTTACTTTTGATATTGTCAAATTTATCAGACAACCAGTTGATGCCCTGAACCCCACTGGAGAAATCCCCCCTGGAATCATGCGTCCTTACAGGTCTTTTCTTCATCATTATTCCCAGAATTTCCTTTGCTTCCCTTCTGTTTTATAATTCCTATCTCCTGAAAAAGCAGATCTTTTTCTTGATTTTCTGCCACAGATTTGTTGTTATATCCTTTATTAGCATCATCATAAAAGAGGAATAAAACAAATATTTTGAAATTTAGTATATTTGAAAATATCTTTAATCTTGTAGTTGATTAATGAGTTGACTGAATGGTGACTTCTTAGCTGATATATTCTTCAGATGTTTGAAGCCATTGATGGATTGTCCTCTATATTCCAATGTAAATTTTGAGATTTAACTTTAAGTAAAAGTCTGCAATAATTGAAAACCTTCTTTTACCCTATTACCAAGAAATCTACAACAAAATAGCATTACTTATAAAATGCAAAAGTGGTAGTGCAGGTATAAAATGCTTTAAAACCAAATAGCATTTGCGTTCAAAACTTCGAATTTTCTATATTTGTTTTATTAGATTAACAAAACCATCTCCAGATGAACCAAAAGGCCAGGAAATTAACTTTTATCAATATTTAAGTGAGATTGACATTCCAAATGAAATTATTGTTATCCAAATTTTCCCATGATGATGAATTGATTCTTCTGGATAACAATATACAATATGATTTTTAAAAAATTTATCATTTTATATTTAAATGTTCTTGATATTAATTTAGCTGTGATTTATACCATAGTAAATTAGCTTTTAATAGTCTCTGTTTTTATTCTTTGTGTTTCTTAAATACAAACATTTATTTAAATGTTTTTAAATATTTAGTTTTATATTATGATAGAGGAGAAACAATTTCCCCAATGGTAAGATAAATACCAACAGCCCCCTGTGCCTTGGACTACCTAATTGTTATTGCTGACTAATAATGTAGAGATTACATACCATGCTATATCTTTTTATGCCTTTTACTTAGTGTTATTTAGTGTTCACTTGGTGGGAGACTTACATGATACCCCAACCCCGACCCCAAACAGTAAGTGACCAAATCAAGTGATAATCATACAATGAAGCCCTATGTATTTCAGAACTACTTTCAGGGTGCTCCTCACAAGAGGAAGAAAATAATCAAAGTTACAGAGATTGCTAAATTTGGGTGGGGGAATATAACTTTAATTCATACCTGGTTATGGATGCATTTAGCATAATATAGCAAGGTTAGAGAAAATAGGTTAAATATATTAATAAGATATCATGAAAGCCAGGTAACAATTTTAAGTGGAAAAGGAACTGTCAGCTTGAACACATGCCCTTTTCTTATCTTCCATTATTATTTGCAGTGACTCATTTTTTCTTTTTAATCCTCATCTGAGGATATATTTATTGATTTTAGAGGGGGGCAGTGGGGGGAGAAAAAGAGAGATCCATTGCCTCCCCTATGTGCCTCTACTGGGAATCAAACCCACAACCTAGGTATGTGCCCTGACCAGGGATGGAACCCACAACCTTTTTGTTGTATGTGACAATGCTCCAACTGAGCCACCTGGCCAGGGCCAGATGACTCTTGCTCTATGATTTAATCAACCTCTCTCCTGGTGTCATCATCCATGGATTTAGTGTTCCAGAGAAGCAGCATGCTCCCCTCTGAAAATATTCAGATGTTATCTTGAAAAATGCTTTGTATTAAAATAATTCAGAGTGCACACTCCATCCTAGGAGCGTACCCATGCCTTTCTTCCCTCTCAGATGTATATCTTCTAAATTCTAAGGGTCCCAAGAGACCTGCAACCAGGCGAGCAACGGGCAGCAGCAGCTCATCTGGGCTAATACCCTGGACCTGTCTCCAAGGCCCCTTTCCTCTGACTTCTCAGTAAGGCGAAGCAGCCCTACCTAGGCTTATTTCTTTCCTACAACATTTCTAGAGGGCCACAGCATCCCTGCCTATGCTCTCCTGTTGCTTCTTTTGTACTAAGCCTTTCTCTGCTTCACTGTCCCAGCTTTAAAAAAAACAAAACCTCTCTCTGAAAAAAAAAAAATTCAGAACTCCTTGATTTTAAAATGTAGCCCAAGAGAATGCAAGATGATCCTGGAATATCTTGTTATTGTCAGAAATCGAGGATTCACTGAGAGGTTGCATGATACTGCATGATACCATTAAAAATGCAATGCAATCATCACATACACAGAGATGATATGGTGACAATTTGAGCATCCGAAAGAAAATGACAGCTCAGTGGATCCAGCTGGGTCTCTATAAAGTCATAGTGGTGAAGCTTTAAAAAATATAATCCTTTGTGCTAGAAATAATGCTATGTGCTCAATTATGGCAACACTAATACAATATATTTCTTATATGAGGAAGTTGAAATAAATGTTATTGTGAAATGATAATATTTATTTTTCTCTTTTTAAACAGTACACGAAATGGTAAACTTTAAAAACATCCTCCAGAGCTTGCTTTAGTTTGTATTTATTTATATAGTTAACTTATATTTAAACTTTCTCATTTTTGCTTCTCAGCTACAATTTTTCAGTTGCTTTACATTTTCAAAATTTTGTTGACCTCTCATCTGCTACCGCCCTTGTGATTTACTTCTTTTGTATTCCTTAACTGTAATTTTGGTAGAGTTTGAATGAGATATAACAATGTAAGTGAATGTCCATTAAATCATGTTTAGTGTGAAAGTAAAAGTTATTCTGAGAAATAAAACATTTCAGTTATAATTGCACCCATTCACACATTTTCTCCCTTCTACCCCAGAGGGCAAACTATATCCTGAAATTTGTGTATAATTTCCTGTCTATATTTTTATCTCTTTTGTTACTTATAGAATAACCTTAAATAATAAGTGGTATGTCTGTCCATGTTTAAGTGCAAAAAATTAGGACAGATGCCGAGACAACAGAGCATGATCTGGAGTGATGTGTGCAAATCTACTGTTTAAAAGAAAGCTAACAAACAAATGTGTTTTCTCTTCTGCCCTTTCTGTAAACTGGAAAGCAGAAATAAAGATTGCTCCTTCCATTTTAGATGACTATAACACTGTCAATATGGCTATTTGAGTTAAAATTGTATAAAATTATATGATGTTTTTAGCTGCATTAGCCACATTTCACATGTCAATAGCCACACGTGGCTAGTGGGTACCCTAATGAACAGTGCAGACATGGAACATTTTCATCAGCTCAGAAAGTTCTATTAACAGTGCTTTAAGAGGCTCAGGAATGTGAAAAATGGAAGCAATCTAGATAAAAGCTTGAAATCCTGCAATATCTTATGGAATGAGATCTCGATCTTAAATTTCATGGCGAACTTCAGACTATTCTGTGAAAGAGAAATAAATGTCTGTCTTACTTGGGTCACTTGTTTTGAGGTTGCTTCATCAGAGAGTACAGTGTTATACTCATGCCCACACACATACCCCACACTTACACACTCCATGCACACATGTATGCATACATATATGTACATACATTCATGTAGGTATCTGTATGTATATATGTATATAAATGTTAGTTCATAGGCTCAGGAGTTCTGGGGGCAAAATTCAAAATTGACATCTGTACCTGGGCAATGAGAGACCAAAGAAAGAGGTAGGTCACCGCAGATTGGTAAGAGGCAAGACTGATAAGCAAGGGAACTTGCAGAGGAGGTTTATTTTTGGCAGCTGAAAGACCAGTAAATCTCCACATTGCCTATGAAAACCTTAAAAGTTAATACATATCCAGTCCAAATGGTCTGAACAACACACTACTCTCTCGGGGCTGCATTTTGAAATAGCTCCAGCTTTGGGGAAGATGGTCGGAATGTACATTCCAATAGGATGGTCTGAGGAGCCTCTGTTTGTCCGGGCCCAGCTAGGTCCAGCTCACAGGGCAACCAACCGGCAGTTGCACCCTCTCCTCTTGATGAGCTCCTCCAACACTCTACCCCTCATGGTGGGCTCTTAGAAGCATAAATACCGCCTCTTCTATAATGTGCCCTGAACTGGACCTAAATAATAAAGCAAGGGGGATAGTTATCATGGAGGTGGCTCATTTGATGCCTATCTGGCTGTAATGGAGGCAGAGGCCACGAAAACAATATAAGCACATGCAAGTGAAAGCAAAACTTACGATGATGATTTCCAAAATAAGTAACAGATTTTTCCCACTGAAAGACTGATCTAACTGGTGGTTACATCCTCTCCATGACCCCATCTAACAAAAAAGAGACAGAGAAAGAGGAAGAGAGAGAGGTCTTCAAGCATGCAAATGTTCAACTTCACCAAATATTTCCAAATTAGTTATATGTTGATTTTCCATTTACAATTTTTGAGAGCCCTTTGTTCTCCATAGCATCACTGATACTTGACATTTTTAGTGACTATACACTTTTCTCAGACCTCTTATTTTTCCATGTGGAGATATTTTAGTTACATTATCCTTATCACTGGAGAAGTTGTGAATGCTGGGGAAGGCACCGAGCATGTTCAGGTGACCTTTCTTGGCAGATCTCTGTGCTTACAGAGAGGGTGAATCCTGATCTCTCATGAGAGACATGGTAGAACAGTCTCTGCCCCTTTGCATGGGCATGTCTTTGATCAGTGCTGCCTGTGACTGGGTGGGCAAGATTATCCAGTTTAGAGAGTTTGGGTAAGCCCGTTTGTCTGTACACCCAAACCATGCCTTTCATTCATGCATTAAGCAGCCATTTAACCGAATACTTGAAATCTATGATTTCATTTCCTGTTCAGACTTCAGGTAGGGAAGAAAGGCTTTGTAAATTGATCTCTTAACCTTTCACAAGCATAATAACTATTTTAATATTTAGTTGAGCTCATCTTAATTCACATCCTTGATTATTGATAATTAAGTACATTTTAATGTTGATTTAATATTTGTATTTTTTTCCAAAAAGGTCTATTCAATTCTTTTATCCAGTGAAAACTAAATTTACAGATATGGACAGCACAGCTGCAAAAAATTTATTTGTATAATATTCAAAACAAAGATAAATTGGGGTAAGCTATTGACATTTAAAAAAAGAAAATATTTTTTTCTTGCTATCCATAACAGACTATAATAATGGAATGATATATAAAAGTGAGCTAATTCTAAACTTTCTATAGTAATATTCAATAGTCCTAAAATATGTATTTACTTAAATAAATAAAAGCTAAAATATTTACTAACAATGGTTACAGAAAAACCAACATAATATGTAAGAAAGACAGTAGGTTTCCTTTATGAGGCAGATACATCACTATTTTTTCATTCATCGGATAAAGAAACTGAAGAAAAAGTTAAATGACTTGACAATGTTTATACATAATTAGGTTATATAGAAAGGAAAGGAAAGTATAAGCCTGAAAGAGAGCTAATGTAAATACTAAAACAATAGCTGGAAAGAGTGAAGATGAGAGAAAAAATTTTGAAATATCATAACCAATAACAATAATTTTAAAAAATTATTTAAACTGAATAGTGCTCTTAGTTGTGTTTTCATAATCTCTTTTCTCAATCTTTAAAAATTATAATTTCATGCTGAAAATTATTTTTATTGTTCTGAAGTTTAATTTTAATGTAGTTAGTTTTGTTTTTTAAATACAAAAACATAAATTTACTTAATAGTTCTTAATTAAATGTCATATCCAGTACAGTATTTATTTTCATATGTAATATATATCTTTTTACCTATGTCCTTGCATATGCACAGTAAAGGTACCGGTGCCAGGAAATGACTAATATTATATACTAAGATTAATTATGGTTTGGGTAAAGAAATCCAAGATACTTACTTTCCATTATCTTAAATTTTATAGAATATTTTAGAGAAGCTTGTGACAATGTTAATCAACTTGAGTTTTCTAAATTTAAAATTGGCATTTTGTATCCATAACTTTTATCTCTCTATGTATCTATACCTTTATCCTGTGTGGCTCTGTTTAAAAAATCTTGTCTTGATTGGTTAGGCTTTACTCCGCATCCACTTAGGTCTAACTAGTCTATCTAGGGTTTGTGTATTTCAGTTTCATTTCAATGTTTACATTCTTTATTGTTTCCCTTATGTATTTAGTTTCCTCAATTAGTTTGCTTCCTTACTAAAGACTATCTGATGGTCCTGCTGCAAAGTCTACAACTTTGAAGAACTTAAAAAATATAAAGTTTCTCATGATAATCAATGATAACAAGCAAGAAAAAATTTACTAGTAAGAAGGTTTACTTCACAGTAAAAAATGTTTTAAAAAGCTAAGTTTTAATATATCACAAACTCGTTACCCTCTGTCAGCCTCTCAAATGATAGCCAAGAATGTTACGTTTTAAAAATATTTTTATTAGGATCATAAAAATTTTTAAATAGCATATTAAACTGTCTTATCCAAATTAACAAAGATTTATTAAACACTGATTATGTGCCAAACACCATGCCAAGTGCTTTATACATATCATTAAATTATTCCTCATAGTGATTATATTAACTAAACATAACAGCTCCATTTTACAGGGAGACTATGGCATAATTAGTAAGTAACTTGCCTAAATTTACATAGTTAGTAAATAGACAGAAGATATTGAAATCTAGGTCTGACTTGAGGTTATGTACTTTTAATCAGTACAGCATATTACTTCAAAAAGTTTGATGTTCACACATATTTTGGCCTCACATAAACATTAATGAAAGATAACCAGGGAACTCTTTAATCCCTGAAGATGTGTTTGGATCTCCTGGGGTGTTCTTAGTTTGTGTATGTTTGTGTATATAGCAAAGAAAAGTGGGTATTTAAAGAAAATATGCTATGCTAGAATTGAGGAAAATGGCAAAGGATGGTTATCTGGGTATGACAGTATGGCTACTATTGAAAGCTAAGATTAAAGTAGAAAATATGATCTTAAGAATAATGGGCAATTCAGTGAAGAGTTTTGTAAAGCAGTAGAAAAGGTATATTTTAAAAATAAAAACATTGAAATGTTTTTTTTAACTTCCTGATTCTTAGCATTGGGTATAGTTGACACCAGGGTAACAGAGAGGTCAGAGAGCAGAACACAGTGAGTGACATCACCTACAGTTTTCATAGTGATCAATTTTGAAAACAATAATTAATCTTCTGTATTGTGACAAGTGTGACAGCTTTAGCCAGGAGGAATAGACTAAGTGTTAGGCAACAATAGAATAAAGAGCAGTGTATTGCAGGGTGATTACCCCCTTTGCCTTAGGTGGCATAATGAAGCATTAAGACTAAAAAACATGTTTATTGCTTAAGCATTACATGAAGCTTTATGCAATTAAATGTGATGTAACCTAATTGGTATTATGAAATTAAAATTGTAAATAAACACATAGAACTTTGTCAGCTTTGTGCTGCTCATAATTGACATGGTAGAATGTTTTTACTGTCTATTAAAATTAAAAATTTACTATTCCTACTATATTCTTTAAGTGCTTCTGTGCATATAACATGAGTCAATCATCACTGTTATGGAGGAAATGTTTAAATATATTTACCTATTTAATGGGCATTTGTAAAACATGCTTTATATATTATTATTTCCAAGTGTTTTTTTGTTTTTGTAATGAAAGTTATGCAGAAAGTTGGCTCTGACACTGAGCTCATACAGCAGTGTCTGAAAATTTGCCAGGTTAATCTGATTCTGTGTATTTCAAAATGCCCACTGGTGTGGTGGTATCTAATTAAAGAGGTGTATTAAATTGCAGACATTAGTGTAGTGCTATCAGTTACTAATTCCTTTTATGGTAGCTATCAGAAGGTTTTATCTCTAACAGGTTGCAGATATAAATTACTGATAAATGAAAATTAAGTACTTTTATCATTCTTTTAGAAAGTCTAAAAGTTAAGAGTTATGTTAGACTTTTTCAGCACCTGCCTTTATAGCTATCCACTCACCTTTTAGACCACTGCAAAGGTCATGAAATAATGGAAATACTTGCATAAAAATCATGTGATAATATGTTTATTATAAAACTTTACATTTATTTCTCTTTTTTAAAATTTGGTCATATAAGTAAAATATGAATATCTTTATGTATAGTTACTATCCCTTCCATTTAAGTACATGAAATGTATGTGGAGGGATGTATAAGGAGTTAGAGAGTAGAATAAGCAAAAAGATGTAGCATATAGTAATATAGTTAGCTTAAAATGTAATTTTATAAAAGCAATATTTATTAAATTTCAAGAATTTAAACATATTTTATTTTAAGTCAAGGTTATTTACACTTATAAAAATAATAAATGAAGTGCCTCTTCATCCATTCATCCAATTCATTTATTAAAAAATGTATTGAATATTTTTATTAATAGGCACTTATGTTTTCAAATACAGATGTGATAAAATTTCTTTACTAATCATGCCTGAGTCCATGGACTCAGACAAATGTTAAAGGATAATTACTTAAAGGTCTTTCAAAAATAAAGCCAAGATTGATTATGGAGATTTTAAGAAGGACTGCTAATTCAGCCTGCTGACTTCAATCGGGTCTTCATTTTTTAAGTAAAAAAAAAAATTATTGTTATTCTATTACAGTTGTCCCACTTTTCCCCCCTTTGCCCTCCCCTGTCCATCCCATCCCCAGCTCCCATAGTCAATTCCCATACTGTTGTCCATTTCCACGGACCATTTATACAGGTTCTTTGACTGGTCTCTTCCCCTTTTTTCCACCATTATCCCTCTTCCCGCTCTGCTCTGGTCACTGTCAATCTGTTCCATATTTCCATGCCTGTGGTTCTATTTTATTCATTAGCTTATTTTGTTCAATAGATTCCTCTTTTGGTGATATCATAGGGTACTTTTCACTTAGCATAATGTTCTTCAGGTCCATCCAGGCTGTCACAAAAGGTAGAAGCCCCTTCTTTCCTTATTTTGCATTAATTCCATTGTGTAAATGTACCAGTTTTTTGATCCACTCATCTACTGATGGGCCCTTAGGCTGTTCCAGATCTTGACTATTGTAAATAATGCTGCTATGGATATAGAGGGCATAAGTTCTTTTTAATTGGTGTTTCAGGATTCTTTGGATATATTCCCAGTGGTGGAATTGCTAGGTCAAAAAGCAGTTCCATTTTTAGTTTTTTGAGGAAATTTCATACTGTTTTCCACAGCGGTTGCACCAGTCTGCATTCCCCCCATTAGAGCATTGGGTTCCCTGTTCTCTTCACCCTCACCAGCACTTGTTTGTTGATTTATTAATGATTATGTGAGGTGATATCTCATTGGAGATTTAATTTGCATCTCTCTGATGGCTAGTGATGCTGAGCATCTTTTCATATGTCTATGAGCCATCTGTAAATCCTCCTTGAAGTGTCTGTTCAGGTCCTTTGCTCATTTTTCAATCGGATTATTTGTCTTACTTGTGTTGAGTTATATGAGTTCTTTATATGTTTTGTAGATCAAACCCTTATCCAATGTATCATTGGCAAATATGTTATCTCATACAGTCAGTTCCCTTTTTTTATTTTTCATTTTTTTTATTGTTGTTCAAGTACAGTTGCCTCCATTTTCCCACCACCACTTTGCCCCGTCCTAACCACCCCAACCTCCCACATTCAGTCTTCTCCTTGCCCCTGTTGTCCTTGTCCATGTGTCCTTTATAAATTTTCCTTGATGACCCTTCCCCTTCTTTCCCCTGTTACCCTCTCCTCCCTCCCTTCTGGTTACTGTCAGTTTGTTCTTTATTTCAATGTTACTGGTAATATTTTGCTTGCTTGTTTGTTTTGTCAATTAGGTTCCACTTATAGGTGAGATCATATGGTATTTGTCTTTTTCTACCTGACTTATTTCACTTAGCATAATGCTCTCCAGTTCCATCCATGCTGTTGGGAAAGTAGGATTTTTTTCTTTCTTTCTGCTGCATGTTATTCCATTGTTTAAATGTACCACAGTTTTTTAATCCACTTATTTACTGATGGGCACTTAGGCTGTTCCCAGCACTTGCCTATTGTAATAGTTTCTTTAGCCATGCAGAAGCTTTTTAATTTAATGTAGTACCATTTGTTTATTTTTTCCTTTTTTTTCCCCCTTACCATAGGAGATGTATCAGCAAAAATATTGCTACATGGGATAGCTGAGATTTTCCTGCCAATGTTTTCCTCTAGGACTTTTATGGTGTCATGACTTACATTTAAGTCTCTTATCCATTTTAAATGTATTCTGGTATATGGTGTAAGTTGGTGGTCTAGTTTCATTTTTTTGCATGTACCAGTCCAGCTCTTCCAATACGATTTATTGAAGAGGCTGTTTCACTCCATCGTATGCTCATGCCCCCCTTGTCAAATACTAATTGACCACAGAGACATGGATGTATTTCTGGGCTCTCTATTCTGTTTCATTGATCTGTGTATCTATTCTTATGCTAGTACCAGACTGTTTTGATTACACTGGCCTTGTAGTATAGTTTGATATCAGGTATCATGGTCACTCCTACTTTATTCTTCTTTCTCAAGGTTGCTGATGCTATTTGGGTTCTTTTTTGGTTCCATATAAATTTTTGAAATATATGTTCTATATCTGTAAAATATGCCATTGGTTTTTTAATAGGAATTGCATTGAATCTATAGATTGCTTTGAGTAATATGTACATTTTAATGACATTAATTCTTCTAGTCCATGAACATGGTATATATATACTTTCATTTATTTGTATCTTCCTCGGTTTCTTTCTTCAGTGTTCTATAGTTTTTCAAGTACATGTCTTTTACCTCTTTGATTAAATTTCTTCCTAGGTACTTTATTTTTCTTGTTGCTATAGTAAATGGGATTTTTTCCCTAGTTTCTCTTTCTGATATTTCATTGTTGGTGTACAAAAATGCCATAAGTTTTTGAATATTGAATTTGTACCTCACTATTTTGCCAAATTCACTTCTTAGTTCTTAAGAGTCAGACCTGAGTTTCAGTATCACTTTCCATTTATGAACTATACATATATTTATTCATATATATCCATATATGCTTATGTATATGGATGTATATATTCAGTTAAAATTGCTTACTAAGGATGTCTTGATTAGCATTTAAAATATGGAACTGGATAATTTTGTAATGATTAATATAGTTGCTACCAGGACTAAATAGTATGTGTCAAGTACTTGTGTAAAGTACTTATCACAGTCCTTAATTCTTACTAAGTTTTACCTCTTTCTCTATCATTAATTATCAGTTTTTTCTCTCTCTCCCTCCTCCTCTCCTTCTCCCTCTCCCTCCCTCCCTTCCCGACCTCCCTTTTTTTCTTCTTTCTCATTCTTGTGTACATACATACATACATTGAAAACCCTTCATATAATGCCTATCCCCATTCCAAATCTATTCTTCATGGTAGTTTACTTTTCGGACTACCTCATTAGAAAGAGATATTGAATAAAATGTCTATTAGCACAGAACGCTATATTAAGATCAGAATAAAAATAGATGTCAGATCACTAAGTCTAACCTTAGATGAAAATAGATGAGGATAAACAAGTTAACACTGGGGAAAAGGAATGAAAAGCCTGGGAAGATCCAGGTTTGAAATATTCAGTGTCGAATGTCAAGAATTCTACAATCTCTTTTCTCTTTGCCTATTAGTCTATAGAAAAAGAAGTCTCCATTGCTTGAGTCAATGCCTGAAACAAAGGAAAAGGGATAGTTCAGAAGATATAATAGTCCCCTCTTTTGTCCAGCATCACCTACTCCATTTCCCTTCTAAGAGTTAATAATAGGTTACTGCAGTGGTAGTGTCAGGTTTAATATAGGATTTTGGTCAATAGAAAGTCTCCTTAGACCCTTGAAAGTTCTTTTCTTTAAATTGCATTTATGGCCCTGGCTGGTGTGTCTCAGTGGATTGAGTGCTGGCCTGTGAAACAAAGGGTCACTGGTTTGATTCCCAGTCAAGGCACATGCCTGGATTGCAGGTCAGGTCCCCAGTAGGGGGCACGAGAGAGGCAACCACACATTGATGTCTCTCTCCCTCTCTTTCCTCCTTGTTATGCTCTAGAAGTAAATAAATAAAATCTTTTAAAAAATAAATTGCATTTATTTATTTTTTGCATTTATTTTTTAATAAATTGCATTTATTTTTTAAATGCAATTTATTTTTGCATTTAAAAGGGTTACACAATCTTTCCTTATGAGCTCATATTTTTCAAAGCTTAAAACTTAAATGTTTCCTTCCAAATGTATCAAAAATTTCTAAGATATCAGATATTTACATTTTTATTTAAAATAATGTTCATAAAAATAAAATGTATCAAGAAAGAAATATGGGAGAAAGCAATCAACTGAGATGAAAAGGAAATAGAAAATGTAAGAAGAACTAGCAATAATTATTCAAGCCTTCAAAATTTGTTTTTATTTTTTCCCAATAATGTATAATTAGCCATAAAAGTTGATATGACAGTGTTGCCCAGGATGTGATAAGTATGCTTTGTGTCCGGATAATTTTTCACCTTGTGCTTAGTGTATACACTGTTGTGGAATGCTTGCATGTCATATACCCGCAATCAAAATGAAAAGGTGTGCACTGAAGGAAGGATCTCATGATTTCCATGTGGTAAGTGTAGATAGAAACTGTAGACTCTGTTGTCAGCCCCTAAACCCCCACCACTCAAATTCTTCACACAATTCTTTGTGTGGTCAAAGAGAAGGGAGTCACTGAAAAGCTCTGAATAATTGCATTGGAGACTGCAAAGCTGGTGAACACACCAAATCAGAATGAAAAAGTTGCCTTGAGTTTTCAACTAAGTTTTTGTTGTACAAATGGACAGTCACTTTCCACTTCAAACTCCAACAAGCATTTTTTGAAGATACAGGCAAAAGGAAGGTGGGAGGCATAGATGCAGGTAACCTATGAATGGTTTGAGAGAACGCTTAAACTTTCTACTAAAAACGCTCTTAAACAATCTAAGCACATAGGCATCTCCATGAGTGCAAGCATGCCAGAAAGATGTAAAGACTGAGATTTATAGAATTTCCTATGTCAATGCTTTCAGTTTCTTCGGTAAATTTACTTGCCATGTGTTTATCTTTTACATAAATGCTCCAATGAACCTAATCAACAAAGCAAACAAATGAGCAAAATAGAATGAGAGACTTGGAAATAAAGAATGAACTGACAGTGACCAGAGGGGAGGGGAGAGGAGGATAACAGGGGAAAGAAGGGGAAGGGGCTAGCCAAGGAACATGCATAGAGGACTCATGGGCACAGACAGTGGGGGGGATCGACTGTGGGAGTGAGGGCAACGGGGTTGGGGTGAGGAATGGAGAAAAAAAGGTGGGACAACTGTAACTGAAACAATACATTTAACAAGAAACCAACCCTATGCACAGGAAAAAAATTTACCTTGGACTACTCTTGTTGATGTTTAGAGACCGGTGTTGGTGTTTAGGAACTTTTGGCTTGGCAAAGATAAAACATATAGGAAACTATTCCATGTCTTGAATGTGAATAAAATATTATAACAGAAACTTCAGTGATGAGAAAACCATGCTATCCACAGCTAGGGATTACATAATCTTTTGCTTAATTTAAACAAGAAAAGTAAAGAAATAGATAATTAAATCCTGAGTATAATCAATGAAGGAAACTATCCAGGTTAATTTTGTTCCCAAATTCTTGTTTTCCATTAACATTTTCTTTTGTTTTCCTCTCTGGAAATCAGAGAAACATGTATTTATGTAGATGGAGGCATTTACTTATAATTTTTGCTTTACCAATACACATAACTCTTCTTGATCCAATCTTTTTTTTAAATGTATCCTCAATCAAAGACATTTTTTTGCTTTTAGAGAGAATGGAAGGGGGAGAGGAAGGGAGAAAGAGAAACATCAATGTGAGAGAGAAACATTGAATGGTTGCTTCCCATACACATCTCAACTGGAGATCGAACCCACAACCTAGGTATATGCCCTGACTGGGTATTGAACCTGCAACCTTTTGGTTATGGAAGAACATTCCAACTGACTGAGCCACACTGCCCAAGGCCTAAAATAATCCATTTTTAAATTCTTACATTAAAATCAGTGAACAAGTATCCTAGAAGACTACAGATCTCATCAATTATTACAAATGCTGTATTGAGTTATTCTAAGATTCAGTTTATACACTAGAAGGGAATGTGTAGAAGTGTGTATTTTGATTATGTATCTTAATTATAATAGCACCATAGGTAAAATTATGTTTCAGAAGATTAGTGGCATTATCTGTAGTGTAAAAAATTACTCCATTCTATTTTAAATGAGCATTAATTACTCATGACTAAAAAAAGTAAATTGGAGAAATGCATGGTGGAGGGGAGCTAGCTCTATAATATTCAATACTTAGGACCATTAAAGAGATGAAAAAATGTCAGCTGGGTTTACATAGAGGGTAACCTGGAAAATCCCAATCAGTAAAGTAAGAGACCATTATTTCTAAATTATGATAGTTTATCCTGACAGCCAGAAGCCTCTATAGTTCTTAAGTTTTGATAATCAATGTCTAAAAACTCTCTTTGGAAATAATGTAATTGATTTCAAACTTTGATTCTAACACTAGCTGTATGGACTTAGGTAAGGCACTTTCTTCCTTATCTGTATAAAGTTGACTGTAATGATTTTCATGCATGTAATAATCAAAGTCATAATTTATGCAGAGTGCCCAACATGATACCTGATACAAACTGAGCAAATACTAGTTGATAAAAATTCAATTAATTAAATTTATATATAACAAACTCTGCATTATAAAAGTAACTTTACTGTGAATATTTTATTTTTACAAAGTAAATTATGTACTGATTTGGTATGTCTGTTAAAAATTTTAGCTTTAAAGAGTATATTTTTTACTTTTAGGTTGATATGAAGTGAGCTGAGGGTGTTAATCAAATGTATGATTTTTGCTGCCGAAATATAAGACTCGGGGTATCAGATGTAAAGCATGACATGTCGATCTGTCTAGGATATCTTCACCAATATGTAATAGAAAACTGACAGCTCTCTCATGTTTTCATGCATCCAGAAGCAGAAAATATTGATGACATATATTTAGATTCAAATCTGAATTCCTTTCTCTAAACACATCAAGATAATTTAGAGGTGACTATGCATGGAACAGTGATATTTTTCTTCATGAAAAGTGTGTAGAAGAGTGAATGAAAATTGGTAAATTATTTTTGGCAAGTTACCTTTTACAAATGCCAGAAAACATGTTGGCTACATAAATAAAATAGAAGTAAGGGAAAAGCTATGTTAAAAAAAGAGACTAGAGAAGCTTGCAAGTAATAGAAGGTGAGAAACATAAATGAGTCAACAAACAAATATGCTGCTGTTCAGGTCTAGAACATTCATTTAATTGAATGCACTTTAATAGTAAAGAATGCTGAAATAGGCAATTAAGTTGAATTTAAGATGATGTTAACATTAGTGTAAAAGTAAGACCATATCTTCTGCATAATTAATTTAAAAACAAACATTCTAGGAAGAAAGATGTTTTGCTATTCACATGCTAGTTAACTCCACATTTACTGTATCACTGAATGGCGTCTCACCTTTTGTGTGGAGGCATAAGTTACTTCATCATCAGTAACTGCCTATATGTAATAAAAAAGTAGTCTGTGATAATTCTGAGCTCTGTTAGACACTTGTTTAATTCAAATACGTATAGTTCTCTAGGATATATATATATAATATATATTAAATGTTATATATGTATATATGAGAAAAGCAATCATTGAAAAGGAGAATATTGTTTAAAATGTCGAGTGTGGGGTAAATTTTTTACAGGCTCATCAGTCCCATAACACTTTCTGTAAGAATGAAAAATCAATTACATGTACATTCATCAAAACTGGCTAATTTCAAAGGAAATTTCTTATTAACTGCTAAAGTTGGGTATATGTTGGATTTAATATTCCTCAATCCCCTGACTTACTATTTGCCATTTGGAAACTGCATCAAATATCCTTTAGATTCTGTTAAAAACATTTTAACATGTGTTTTAACAGTATAAAATATTGATCCTTGAACAGAAGAAAGTACTGAAAACAAATGCAATACTAAATATTAACCGTTCATTTTCTTCATCTATCTTCTAAAAATTGAATTTTTTAGCTATAACTTTTTCTATATATATATTCCAGAAATATTTGGATTCAAAGGCAATAAGTGCTCTAATTTTTTCAAATACATTTATACGTTCTGTCCATTTGTTATTTGAGGCAGTACACACAAGCTTATACCAAGGAATGTTTTTGCAAATATTTTCTTAAACACTTAAAAGAGTTGCCATGATTTTGACTGTAATAGAATGTTAAAGTAATTAGTGTATGCTTCCTAAGAGGTCCCTAAAGTGTTTTTGGAATAGTATCATTACAACTACTTTTCAGCACTGAATTGTATAAGCTTATACAAATGTTTTCATGAACTACTGTCTTTTAATATCATTTTCCTAAAGTCACAGGGCTCTGTATTTTCTGGCCCTACACATTTGTAGCTTTTAATAATGTGATTTTCCATCAATGGTTTTAAGCATTAGTGGAACTATATATCAAGACCTACCATCTAATCCCATACAATTTAAATTACAGTGTAATTTTGTCCTACCAACAAATCAATACACTATAATTTTGGTGGGATGATTTATCTGGAGGGTTTCATGAGAACAGAAAGGGACAAAAATGAGACCAACTAAGTGGTGACATTCTTGGTATTATTGAACCCATGTATGATTTTACTTTTAAAGGAGTGAATCTATGTGGAGATTGAGTGTCAAAAGCTGTACTTTTTATAGTGCCCTTGGATATCATTAATATGTATAAAAATTCTTCTGTGATCTAGATATTTGAGCAAAAGTATAACCATATAATGAATAAGACCTATTCTGACTCAGAGATATATAGGTTATTAATCTTATTAATATTAATTAAATCAATAACATTTCCCTTTTATAATTGTAGACTTTTGTGCAAACAATATTTTTCTAGTGGCACATTTATGCTTCTTAATTCAAATTAAATTTTTCAAATTAATCTTGAATTTTATCAAATTAGAGACATTAGAAAAATACACAATAAAAAATAAATGGTAGAGAAATATATCACTGCTTCACACTTCCTTCAGGTATCAGAATTATGTCTCAGTTGTTTTTCTCTGCAAAAATTTACTTCTAACTTACTAAGGCAAATTTAATCAATAATTTTGACAGTTGGCATACATTGGAATATTCCTTTAAGAGAACTCAAAATATTGTTAAGGAAATAGATTTTATATAATAAGAAAAAATAACAGTGCAAAATGACACATTCTAAGTTACACATATATATTTCTATACACACAAGTAGTTGTGTGTGTGTGTGTGTGTATTTTATGCTGGTCAGAAGTTCAGATGAAGATAAGATCAAGGGCATTTTGATTATGTAACCTTCAACCTAGGATGTGGAAAACACCATCTAATTTAGCTAGTTTTTTCTCTATATTTTACCCAAAGCAGTTTTTAGTGCCTATGGTGCCTTCCTTGTTTCCTGCCAAATAATTTTCCTGTTACCTTTCCCAGAAATGTATAGTGTGCCACTTTTTTCTCTTTTTTTTTTTTGGTCCATACATTCAACATTATCTGACCGTTATTAGCCAACTTATATCAACATTAGTCAAATTCAGGATGTATTATATGTTCTAGTTGAAGGATTAAGTTTATATTTGAATTTGACTTAGTAAGAATAAACTTTATTACTAAAAAGTTTAGAGTAAGCTGTTTTGATTTATCCATAGAATGTATAATGTTTTAAGATAATTTTTATTTTGAGTTAGCTGAAAGACATGGAATATGTAGTTTATATATAATGTTATATGATTTGCTTATGGAACAATTTTTTCATCTCTAAAATGGGAACAATTTCCACCTCATTAATGCAAGGATAAAAATGAAATTAGAGCATTTAGCACTAGAATTGGACATAATAAATGGTAACATTAAGTTAGAAATTATTGACTACATCTAGTCTTATGCAAAGAATTCCATTAAGTTCTAAAAAGCAAAATTTAACAATATGAACAAACAAGTCTCAAAGGTCTATTAAACAACAAAGAATATTAACACGGGAAAAGTTCCTAATTTTCTCTCTGAATAAGGTGATATGTAAATAAAGAGCAAGATTCAATTCCATTCTTATCAGCCTGGTAAACATTGTAAGTGGGCATGGTGTTCCTTGTTATAAAACATATAATAAAATGAATCTTATTTATGCTACTGCTGGAAAGATATAGATAAATCACTTTTTGGAAAGGAAATGTGATAATATATATTTTTTAGAAATTGAATTGAGCATAATTTTAGTTCAGAAAAAATACTTTTATAAATTTATTGTACTCAATTATGCACTCAGTAAAAGAAATATATGCCTTTTGACATCAGCTTTTTTTGCTAATTAATTTTATTTCCTATATTGGGTTGACATGGAGAACTGAATGAGTAAAATATGGTTCATCTGGACTATTGAGCCAGAAAAGAAAGTGGCTGTTTTTAATAATGTTATCTCCAACCTGTATATGTAGAAATCATTTCTAGCATAATTTATCACTTACTTTCTCTTTTATTATTATTTATTTTGAAATATAATTTAGCTTTTGCTTGTGCATTAAAAATAACTAATATAATTAAAATTTTGAGGTTGATAATTATTAATTTCATATACATTATTGGTTAAATGTTTATGATTCTATTTTAATATACAAATATATACATTTTCAGACAGCTTAAGGTTTAATTTATTCAAAATAATCTCCATGAATTTTTATATGAGTATATGCCATTAATGTGCATATGTAGGAATGCAAATATAGTCATTCTCTTGTTGCTCACTTAAAACATTGACCATAGTATTTCAGATTTAATCATTGAGCAACTGTAACTATATTGTCTGGACATGTAAACAGAGTTTACATCTTGTTTATTTATGTAATGCATTAAATCAGATACTTTTTTGCCCTGGCTAGTGTGGCTCAGTGGATTGAGTGCCGGCCTGTGAACCAAAGGATCACTGGTTTGATTCCCAGTCAGGACAAATGCCTGGGTTGCCGACCAGGCTTCCAGTAGGGGGCATGTGAGAGGCAAACACACATTGATGTTTCTCTCCCTCTTTCTACCTCCCCTACCCTCTCTCTAAAAATAAATTTTAAAAATCTTTAAAAAAAAATTTAAAAAAAATCAGATACTTTTTCCCTAGGTCTTGTCTCAGTTTGAATGGATTATAGATAATGACATAAAGCAAGTACTTTTAAATAATATATTTTAAAATATATTATTTAAGTAATATATTTTAAAATATATTATTTAAATAATATATTTTAAATAAATGTTTTATAAAAACATTTATAAAAATAAATGCAAGTACTTATTTGTGTGCTTAGCAAGTACACATGGTTTTACCTTTCCTAGCAATTATATGTATTACTATTTTAATATATATAATACACACACAAATATGTTTAAACTTAAAATGATATTTGAGTTTAGTTTAATGTATAGTTAAAGTAAACTGATGTAG